>QANT01007935.1:0-60979 GCA_003254885.1 Purshia tridentata | reverse complement strand
GTGGAGGATGCAGAACTTCCTTTATATACAGATTCAACTTACACAAGGATGTCTGCAATTGTTGTCTTATATAAGTATAAAGCTAGATATAGTTTAACAGACAAGGCTTTTGATGAACTTCTTGAGATTTTTGGTGATATGCTACCACCTAATAACAGTCTTCCAGATTCCTTGTATTCAACAAAAAAATTACTCAAGGCATTTGATCTAGGCTATGAAAAGATACACGCATGTGTAAATGACTGTTGTTTATTTAGAAAAGAGCTAAAGCACATGGAGACATGTTTGAAATGTGGTTCTTCACGATGGAAAATGAATGACCGAAGCAAAAAACTATATATTGGAGTCCCTGCAAAGGTCTTGCGGTACTTTCCAATCATACCCAGATTTAGGAGAATGTTTAAGTCATCAGAAATGGCAGAACAATTAACATGGCATTACACTCATAGAAGTCAGGATGGAAAAATGAGGCATCCATTAGACTCGTTGGCATGGAATAGAATTGATAATAAGTGGCCCTCTTTTGCATCAGATCCACGGAACCTCAGGCTTGGCCTTTCTTCTGATGGATTCAATCCATTTGGTGATATGAGCTCAAGATATAGTTGTTGGCCAGTTATTTTGGTCACTTATAATCTTCAGCCATCTCTATGCATGTCTAAGGAAAATTTAATGTTGACTTTACTTATCCCAGGGCCAAAGCAACCGGGAAATGATATAGATATATACTTGGAACCACTTATAGAAGATCTTAAAGAATTATGGATCAATGGTGTGAGTGTCTATGATGCATTTAGTAAGACCACCTTTAATTTGAAAGCTGTATTAATGTGGACAATAAATGACTTCCCGGCATATGGGAATTTATCTGGATACTCCACAAAAAGTGAAAAGCCATGTCCAGTATGTGGTGTTGACACATGTTCAAAATGGCTGAGTTGTAGTAAAAAGTTTGCATACATGGGTCACAGAAGGTTTCTTTCACACAATCACCCATTTCGGGTTAAAAAAGATTGGTTTGATGGAACCAAAGAACATGGACGGAAGCCTAGAATATTAAGTGGTTCAGAAGTTTATCAGTTTGTCAAGAATTTTGAAAATGACTGGGGAAAGTCAATGAATAAGAGAAACAAAAAGAGGAAGAAAGATAAAAATCCTATTTGGCCATGGAAGAAGAAGTCGATTTTCTTTGAGTTACCATATTGGGAGGTTTGTCACTTTTTCCAATCCCTATTAAATTTTAAAAATACTTTATAGTTTATATTGTTGAATTTACATAATTTTGAACAATATTGCAGACATTATTATTGCGTCACAATTTAGACATGATGCATGTGGAGAAAAATATATGTGAGAGCATTATTGGCACTCTCTTGAATATGAAAGGCAAGACAAAAGATGGCTTGAATTCCCGTAAAGATTTAGAAGAGATGGGCATAAGAAAAGAACTACATCCAAAAACTGATGGGGCTGGTTTTTATTGTGCAACTGCATCATATGTGTTATCTAAGAAAGAGAAACAAGTTTTTTGTAACATTTCAAATCGTGTGTCATTACAAGATTGCAAAATTTTAAGTCTCAAGTCTCATGATTGTCATGTCCTAGTGCAACAAGTGATGTCAGTAGCATTAAGAGGACTTTTACCAAAGGGACCAAGGGTTGCAATATTCCGATTATGTGCATTTTTCAATGAAGTATGTCAAAGGGTGATTGATAAAAATAAATTAGAACTTCTTGAAGATGATGTTGCAGACACTTTGTGCATGTTTGAAAGGTTTTTTCCTCCATCCTTTTTTGACATTATGATTCATCTAGCTATTCACCTTGGACAAGAAGCTAGAATTGGTGGCCATGTACATTTTCGTTGGATGTACCCATTTGAAAGGTGACATTCGCAATGTACTTTATTAATTATAACCTGAACTAATAACTATGATTTTTAGTTTGACTTTTTCAAGTGATTCAGGTTTATGAAAGAATTAAAAAGCTATGTTAAGAACCTTTCAAGACCTGAGGGATGCATAGCAGAAAAATATTTGGCTGAAGAGATCACACGTTTTTGTAGTGGGTACATGAAACAAGCAGTTGACATAGGTGTTCAACATAGACGCAATGAGGATTTTGAAGATGACAAATTAGTAGAAGGACGCCCAATTGGTTGTGGAAGGTTAAAGACAATGAATTCTGATATGTTAGGAATTGTTCATCATTATGTTTTGTCCAATATTGCAGAAGTTAAACCATACAAAGAGTAAGTAAAATTAACATTTATGCATGGTAATGGATTATATTAGTCTATATTGACGTTAATTAATTACTCACACTCTAGTTTTCCCTTACAGCATGCATTTAGAGGAACTTAAGCGTTCAAATAAGCGTCTTTTGAAAAATGATAGCCTTTTACATAAAAGACATATGGATACTTTCAGTGCATGGCTATCTAATAAAGTGAAAAAGAGTGATAGTAGTGAAATGTCACATATGCTGAGGTGGATTGCATGTGGGCCTTTAAACTATGTTGAATCATTCTCTGGTTATATTATTAATGGAAATCGATTTCACACAAGGAATGCTGAGAAAAGCACACAGAATAGTGGTGTTTCTGTTGAATCAGATACAATGTGTCGAGCAAGTGCAAGAGATACTTCGCATATTCTTGGGAAAATACCGTACTATGGTGTTATAAAAGATATTATTTTGCTAGACTATAACCATTATAAATTTCCTATCTTTCACTGTGATTGGGCAAATATAAGAAATGGTGTCAAGGTAGAAGATGGGTTTACATTGGTTAATCTCCACCAAGGGCAACATCAATTTGAGAAAGATCCACTTATATTGGCGTCACAAGCAAAGCAAGTGTTTTATTCAAGAGAGACTGATACATCCAACTGGTATGTTGTGCTAAAGGCACCACCAAGAGGTTTTTATGAGTTTGAGAATGATCACTACACGCCATTTGCACCATTAGATGTCTCTCAACTTGACCTAAACCTTGATGATGAAGATTATGTAAGACATGATTGTGAGGACATGACTTATGAGTTGGTAATTATAATCATGAATTATTGGTCTATTGGTTTTATTTGCATGAATTATTATTTTTATTAATTATAATATTTATACATCTGAATAGTTTATGTATGCTTAACAGAGTGATAATGAAGAGTGACACTAATAGGTTGGAGTGTGCATTAGCTACTTCCCTGTAGCTTTCTTTTCTTGGTTCTTTGGTTTAGTGCAGTAAAGGTTTGTGTTCTTAGTTACTTTGTTGCTCCTATTCTGGTAGTGTCTTCAAATTAGGTTGCTAATTGGACATTTATTGTGCACTGCAGGTCAAATTTGTTTAAGGTCTCAAGTAATGTCTGGGGAAGTAAGCTCCAACCTATTTCTCATTGAGTATACGATCATATACATTTCAATTTCTGTTTTCTTCATAACTAATTTTTTTTATTTGTTGTGTTTGCTATTCTTGTAATTTTTTTTCACATCCTATGAAGTCTTCAAAAAAGGGAGCCAAGAGAGGGAAAAAGCAAAGGTTAGCTGCTATAGCTGCAGCCATGGAACAAGAGAATAGACCCTTAAGAATATCAGAAGGGTCTAATTCTCCACCTAGGATTTCACCTAATGAAGAACGTAATGATTCAGAAATTCAAGATGAATCTAACCTTGAAATGTCAAAGAAAAAGCCTAGGGGCAAGACAAAAATGGTGAATCTTAGCAAAGGAAAAGCAAAAGGGTCTCGTCTTGTAGTGGAGTTCAATTATAAGGGCCAACCATATAGAGGTGATGTAGCAAAATTTGCTTCATTCCTTGGTACTACAGCAAGAGAGCTACTGCCAGTGACATTAGAGAATTGGAAGGACCTTTCAAATGATTTTATAAAGCAAATATGGGAGCACATTACGGTATATGTTATATAATTTCAGTCTAATGTTATATGTGTGTGTGTGTGTGTATATATATAAATATATATATTCTTTTTTGTGTAGCAAAAATTCGCTATTGAGGAATGCCACAAGAAATATACATTTCAAAAGTTGAAGAAGCACTGGAGAGATTTTCGAGCCTTATTAATTAAAGAAGTGATGGAGCAAGCTAAATTGGTTGGCCTACCACGTGCTGCTGCCCTCCTCAAACCAGATAACATTCAATCCATGGAGGAATGGCAATCTTTTGTCAAAAAACGAACTTCTACAACATTCAGGGTAATTATATGGACAATACCTTCCTTCCTTTACCTCTAATCATTCTCATATGCATATTTAATGCTCTTGCCCTCATTGTTTTATGCTTTTTATGGGCTGGCCATATATTATTATCAGCCAATATCTTCCAACATTCTTAATTTTTTTATATTAACTTATTATTTATGTAACTTTTTCATAGGAAAAGTGTGAAAGATTTAAAAGGATGAGGGCAAAACAAACTTTGGTGCATAGGACAAGTCGTAAAAGCTTTGCCCGTTTGGAGGAAGAGATGGTAAAATTACTTTTAATTTCATTTAAATTTTGTCATGTGAGAGAGTTATAAAAGTAATATTAGCATTAATTATTTGATCTATATTTGTTATTCTATAGCGACAAGAAAGTGAAACACCAGATGCAATATCAAGGGTCGATGTCTGGATTTGTGGCTACGAAAGGAAGAAAAATGATAAGGATGAATTAAAAGTAATATTAGCATTAATTATTTGATCTATACTTGTTATTCTATAGCGACAAGAAAGTGAAACACCAGATGCAATATCAAGGGTCGATGTTTGGATTCGTGGCTACGAAATGAAGAAAAATGATAAGGATGAAGAAGTTGAGGATCCAGAGATAGTGGTAAATAAGTATTTGTGGTATATTTTGTTGTTTATGTTTGCATTCATATTTTTTATTTATATTTACAATTATGTATCAGCAAAAAGTGAAAAAATATAAGGCAATAGACTCAGAGAAATGCTCTATTAAAGATGATGCCCTTACAAAAGTACTTGGTCCTGATGCCCGAGGAAGACTGAGAGGGCTTGGATTTGGAGCACCCATTTCAAAGGTGGAAGGTCAAACACATATGCGTTAGCAATGCTCTATTAAAGATGATGCCCTTACAAAAGTACTTGGTCCTGATGCACGAGGAAGACTAAGAGGGCTTGGATTTGGAGCAACCATTTCAAAGGTGGAAGGTCAAACACATATGCGTGATAAGTTCAATAAATTGGAGAATGAGGTGCAGGACTTGAAAATGCAAGTGATTGAGGTGCAAGACTTAAAAAAGCAAGTGCAAGATCTTATTGCTAGTTTAAACAACGGGGGAAATAACACTGTAAGTAGTGATCAAGGCAAATATAATGGCTATTTCATTTTGTTTATATTAGATTTGTGTTAAACTTTTATTGAGTTGATGTCTTCAACATTGTTACAGCAAAAAGAAAATACAAGTGTCCAAGAATCTGCTCATGAGCCATCACAAAGGAAACAAAAAAAAATTCCAAGTCTTCAACATTCTACGAATTATACAGCACAAAGCAAACAAAAAGAAAGTGCTGCTATTCATGGTTTTGATAATCTTGAGAGTGGAAAGTGCAAGTTGTTAAGTTGGGTTGGAACAAATGAAGTTGTTGCAATTGGTGAAATCGCATCAAAGGATCCAACTGTATTTGTCCATCATGTGCCTCTTGGCCATGAGTGCTGGAAGGTTTGGGTGAATGATGTGTTAGATGATAGTGTGTCTCTATATCGACCAACACGTGAGTTCTTTCTTCTTCGTGAAGCATTAGGAAGTACAATTGCATGGCTGATAAAGTATATCAAAGTATATTAGTCTAACATTTTCAAGGTACATTCATTTCCTCAATCTCCTTAACTTATTTAATGGCTCTATGGAACAATGGAAAGTCACTTTTCTAACTTTTATCTGAAATTTGGGTTTCTTTGGGTTTTGCAGGTTATAAACCAGCTGTGTGAGTGTCATCATATTCTCTTGGTGGATAAAAGTCATTTTTGGATACTGAAGATATAAGATCGTCTATAGAGTAGCTAAAAAGAATGACATTATTTTGGTAGATTCAATGGCTGCATGGGAGGCTAGCTTATTTCAATTAGGGTAATATATATAGTTAGGAACTTGTGGTACCTATTAACATATCCTGTTTTGGTTTGAATTTTTTTGGAATGTGACTTTGTGGATTTGGAATGAATTTGCATAATTTCAGTGCAGTTTTTCTTTCTTTTATATTTACTTTGATGCATTGTTTTATTTTATGACTAAATGGCAAGTGTATAAATAATATGAAGCTATATAAAAAGTTAATTGCATGTATATAAATACTGAAAAAAAAAACAAAGACGGCGTGCAAGACAAGCCTTAAACAGGAAGCATGATGATCTTTTAAGGCGTGTAATGTAAGCCGTAAATGTAGACTAATTACGGCGTGCAAATCATGTCGTAGATAGGAATCTGAAACGCGCAAAATAATCAACTATAGCGTGTTTATTTGTATTTATGGCATGCATTACACGCCATGATAGCTATAAACTTTTTACGGCTAGCGCTTCAATGGCGGCTAACTGCACGCCGTAAATTGATATTTACGGCGTGCAACGCACGCCTTGGATGCTCAATTTTGGTGTAGTGCATGTTTTGATATGTTTAAAGTCTGATTTGGTACATTTTGATTTACCATTGGTACATCACAATTGGTTTTAAGGTTTAGGGTTTAGGGTTTAAGGTTTAGGATTTAGGATTTAGGGTTTCGAGGAGTTTAGGGTTTAGGTCATATTTTGATACGTTTAAAATCTGATTGGGTACATTTAAAATCACAATTAGTACATCACAGTTGGTTTTAGAGTTTTGAGTTTAGGGTTTAGGCTTTAAGGTTTAGGGTTTAGGGTTTCTAGAATTTTAGGGTTTAGGGCATCTTTTGAGATGTTTAAAATCCGATTTGGTACATTTACAATCACCATTGGTGCATTACAATTGGTTTTAATGGTTTATGGTTTAGGGTTTCGAGTTTAGGGTTTAAGGTTTAGGGTTTAGGGTTTCAGGGATTTTAGGGTTTAAGGCATGTTTTGATACGTTTAAAATCTGATTTGGTACATTTACAATCACCATTGGTACATCACAATTGGTTTTAAGGTTTAGGGTTTAGGGTTTAGAGTTTTGGGTTTAGGGTTTAAGGTTTAGGATTTAGGGTTTAGGGTTTAGGGTTTAGGGTTTAGGCTTTAGGCTTTAGGATTTAGGATTTAAGGTTTAAGGTTTTGGGGATTTAGGTTTTAGGATTTTTTAAAGGTAGAGAAACACGCAGAAATTGGGTGAGTTGAGTTCTATGGTTTGTGTATATTCTAAATATCCATTGTCTTATTTTAAGAATGGTTTTAAATCAGATTTTAAAGGTATTGGAACATGCCCTAAACCCTAAACCCTAAACTTTAAATCTTAAACTGTAAATCCTAAACCCTAAAACCAATTGTGATGCACCAAATGAAATTTTAAACGTATCAAAACATGCCCTAACCCTAAATTCCTCGAAACCCTAAACCCTAAACCCTAAACTGTAGACCCAAAACTCTAAACCTAAATTCTAAATCCTAAACCCTAGCCCTAACCCTAAACCCAAAACCCAAAACCATAAACCCTAAACCCTAAACCCTAAACCCTAAACCTTAAACCCTACACCTTAAAACCAATTGTGATTGTAAATGTACCAAATCGGATTTCAAACGTATCAAAACATAACCTGAACCCTAAACCCTAGACCCTAAACCCTAAACCCTAAACTCTAAACCCTAAATCCTAAACCCTAAATCCTAAACCCTAAACCCTAAACTCTAACCCTAAACCCTAAAACCTAAACCCTAAACCTTGAACCCTAAACCCTAACTGTAACGACCCGTACCTTTTAAGTACACTATTATAGGGCCCAATGTTGACTTTCGATTCTAGTAAGATNGTGGAGAAAAAGGGTTCGTCCAATTTCAGGGGAGGTTCTGCCGAAATTTCGGTAGGATTTTCCTTGATATTGGATGCCCGCAGGATCACTCCGGGTTCCAGGGTGGAATTCGGGGTGGGTCCTGTCACTAACCCTAACCCAGAACCCCAAAACCCCAAACCCAAAACTCCCATAAATCCTAAATCCTAAACCCCAAATTGTAAATTCCAAACCCTAAACCCTAAACCCTAAACCCTAAATATTGAAACTGTAACTATACCTTGTAAACATCTAGCCTTTTGCATAAACTGTTAACACTAAACGTTAACCCTATTGTAACCCTAAACCCAATTATGAATCCTAAACCATAAAACCTCCTTATACTCTAAACCAATTGTGATTGTAATTATACTAATTGTGATTGTTAATGTACTAAATCATATTTTAAAGGTACCAGAACATTCCTTAAATGCTAAACGCTAAACTCGAAACCCTAACCCTAACCTTAAACCCTAAACCATAAATTATAAATTGCCAATAATTAAACAATGAAATTCATCTTTTTTTAAAATTTTGTTTTTTAAGAAAAACAGAACTGAGCCCAACTGACTTTGGGCTGAACAGACGGCTAATTGGGCTGACTAATCCCAAGCCCAAACATTCGCAGAGAGATTCAGCTCCTTTTCACGCTCTCATCCTCCGGAAGCGCGAAAATAATCAAAACCCCTCCATTATGCTTCTTCTGGGGTTTTAGGTTTAACTGCCAGAGCTTTCAAGCTCAAGCTTCTCCTTCAATGGCCAATCCTACTCCGAACTCCGTCGACGCCTCTCTCTGGTGGGACCCATTCTCTCTCCTACTGACGGACCTTGAAAATGCCTCTCTCTCCTCTTCCTCCGACTCCGACCTCCCTCCCAATCTGGTAGAGAAATTGAAGGACAATCATGCTTGGTTCGTGGACACATTTTCTCTCTTCAAGCCGCGCAGTGAGAAATCAAGGGAGGCTTTGAATTCACAACAAGTGAAAATCGGGTCTCACCAGTTGACTATAAAGCCTGAACTGAAAGACAAGGCTTTGAAAATCAGCTCCTATTTGGTGAGTCTGTACCGGTTTGTGTGTATATATATAGAGTGTTTATATACTCGCATAATGTATTTTTTTCATCAATTTTATTTTTAGAAATTGGGCCTTAATCTATAAACTTGTGCCAATCTTTTTGTTTCTTTCTTTTGGGCGCTTTGTGAACTTTGATTTCAGTTTCGGGTTCTCAATTAGTAACTTGTAAAATTAATCAAGCAGTCTAATGCATTGTAAAATTGATTATTAAAGAATTTGTTCTGGGCTTGGCAAGACCCATGTGCTAATTTCAACAAAAAAGGCTCTTCTTGGTTGATTTAATAGTGTTTTATTTTCTTCATGCTATGTGAATCAGATAGGTTCTATGATATTCCCTGTAACATAATGCATATGCCATTGATGGTCTTATTGATTTTTCAATTGCTTAAGATAAATAATCTATTTCCATTGATGGTCTTACCGGTTTTATTGTTTTGTCTGTTTCAGTGTCTAGATGAGGTGCAATCCTACATTCTTGTAGAAAGGTCTCTTGATAACAACAATGTAGCTCTTGACTCTATAGTGCCCGAATATTTTCATGCGGTTAGTATTCCACTCTTATTTTTTCTGCTTGTAAGAAAATGCTACAGCTGTTATTTGGTTCCAAGTAATTGGTGTGCAGGTTGGATGGGTTGAGTGTAAATGAAATGGACATTCATTTTGTTTCATTTAGAGCTAGTGATCTCTCTCACTTATTTTCTTCTCCCNCCCCCCCCCCCCCCCCTCCTCTTTTCCCTCATGCAGGTATTAATTCAGTATTACATTGAGCGACAATGCCTGCTCAAGTGTACCAGGAGTATTGTCATGCATGCTTGTAAGTCAATCTTGAAGTCCTCTCTCCTTTTAAGTCATGTAGGAGATCATGGATACTTTTTAAAGCTGAAATTCAGCAATGTTTTAAAATTAGTCATTTTATTTTCCTGTACTTATAATTCTACATTGAATGCAGTGTCTCTAGGAAGTGTCAAAGGTAATGCTATAAAGGAGGAGGCACTAAAGTTGATTTCTGATGGATTGGAGAGGAAATTAATATCTGTGCTGGAAGACCTTGTATCCTCCAATCACCCTGAACAAATGGTATGTTGAAATGGCAATTCAAGCAAGCACCATGTGCGATTTAAGTATACTGAACTGGATGCCACCAACAATTTGATTCTCATGTAATTCTGTGATATTACCCTTTTAAGTTTATAAGATCCTTAGTGGAAAAATTATGTTACGTTTCCCCTCTTCAGGTGTCCTTTTACTCTTTTCATTCTTATGAGTTCTTCTATGCTGAATTATGAAGTTTGTTGATGTTGAAATTACTTACTGTATGTTTGACCATTTTTTGGTACAATGTGGGTAGTGAGGTGTAGGAATCTGACACAATGGGTTGAATAACTCTTTGTATTTTATTTTTTACTGGGTTTCTGTATTGATATTTGATAGTGTGATGAAGGAGATTATGTTAAGCAAAATTGAGATAGTTGCGGGAGTGGTTGCTATAACAAATAACAACTGCGGGACGCAGTTTTAAGTCAGTTATTAACAAGTAACAAGTCTCTGCTCTTATGTGATGTGCTATATCCCAAGGAGCATGTATTCAGGTGTGCAACATCTATTTGGCTGTCCCTGTATTGCATTCATATGATGTGCTAGTACAAGAGATGCCTGGTTTTTAGCCTCGGTGAATTGGATGAACTTATCATTGGTTAGTCTGCTAGCTGGGACAATCTTATGGTTCATTGATTACATTGAGATCATATGATGATGATGCCTGTGTAAAAATATGTGTATAGACATATGCATTCACGTCTGCATGCATGGTTTTATTTGAAAAATATTGAATTGAATGATTATGTATTTGTTACATAGCCCACTTGTTTGAATGCTTTATTAGGATGTTGACCTTTTCACTTTGTGGGCTGAGGAGACACTAATTGAAGACAATTTGGTTTTGGACATTCTTTTCCTTGCTTATTATGAGTCATTTTGTACTTGTAATGGTGAAAGGTGGACAACATTGTGCTTGCTGTACAAGGTATTTTTTTAATCTCCTTCTCAGAATTTGTTTATAAACTATTTTTTAATCCTAATCCATGCTTGAATTCTTTGTGCTTCAGGGAATTTTATCCGGTTCTTATAACTTTGAAAAGCTGGCAATATCGACAGAAGCGCTTCATTCTTCTTATCAAGCCAAAGTTCAGCTGCTTCTAATCCTTATAGAAACCCTGGACCTGGAAACTCTTCTCCAAATGGTTCATGACGAAATGCCTTTCAGGTTAGCTCGTTAGAATGCATCTACTTTTTTATTGTGCAATTCATAAAATACCAAGAATAAAACATCTTTGGTCAAATCAATGATTTACTTTAAATATCCAAAGGATACATGAAGACCTCATTTGTTGTATAATGACAGTGCAACATTTCCTGGCATATGTCACTACTCAATGAAGATGCCTTTTGGTCTAGGCTAAGGGATGAACTTCCTTGGCATGGAATCCACCTTTCAGGCAGATATTGCTTGCCTTTTGTTTTCCTCCTTTTTAAATCATGGTGTGTAATTTGGGCAAGACAATTAAAATAACAAAATTGGACTTCAGTATTGGTTTTTATTGGATCAGAAGATGAGAAGGTTCTACGAACTATGAATAACAAGGACAAATGATATTGCTCTTTTGTCATTTCTACTTTTGATGTGATTGAAATACAAATGATACTCTTATATAATATGATGAGAACCCCTAGGACAAATTACCAAGCAGGCCTACAGTTCTTAAAAAATAAAAAATTATAGACAGTCTAGGTCTAACATTTTCTGGACATGATGTTTGAATTAATAAACTTGGTGATGTTACTTGACTGACAAATCTGTTACTTACAAGGGAGAATTCTTGATTTATAAGATATAATTAAATCCTTCTAATATTATTATTAGACTCAGCTTCCAGGAAATAATTATCTTTCGTTCATTAACTTTATGTTATTTTTTAAATTAATTCATCTTGGCTACTTCCCCCTGTGCTTCCCAAAGGAGCCAAGGCTGCTTATCTATCATTTACCAACAATGTGCATATGTCAAATATACCCGTATGAGATGTTGAAGCTTGTATGTCCATTGTTAAACTTTTTTATAGTTATATTTTATATAACTTCATTCTTTTCTTATTTGCTTTTTCTAAGTGTTAGAACACTTGTGCTATTTCCCAGGCAGGGTGCATCTGTTTTTACTTTGGATGATGTCCAGGAGATGGAAGCAATAATTTCAACTTTCAACGCTTTTGAAACAAAAGAAGCAGGCCCACTAATTCTAGCATGGGCCGTGTTTCTTTGTCTGATTTCATCACTTCCAGGAAAAGAAGAAAACAATGTACTAATGGTATGTGGTCCTGTGCATATGTTTTCTCCCATTCCAGGCTGTATGAATATTGCAAATGATTACTGTGCTTAGTGTTTATTCTATTTTCCAGGAAATTGATCATGTGGGTTATGTTCGTCAAGCTTTCGAGGCTGCGTCTTTGACTTATTTTGTAGAAATCCTTCAAAATGATGTATTGAAGGAATCAGATGTAAGTTATTCTGAGTTTATAAGTGTAATTGTTCAGAGTGATTAGTTTCTGGTGTTGCCTGATTTGTCCAAGTGTTCTGTTTGGTTTTCCCTCCTTTCTCCGTTATAAGGCTTGGGGTCCTTTGTCTGGGGTTTCAACTAGTGCTGATTTACATTGTTTTGACCTTAGTATTTGTTTTCTGGTCTATTTTCCCTCAAAGAATATTCCATTTTTTGTTTGTTTTTCCTTAGGGGCCTGTTGCTGGTTATCGAAGTGTGTTGAGAACTTTTATTTCTGCATTTATTGCATCTTATGAGATCAGCCTTCAGGTAAATGTATTGCATCTCTGAAAATTCCTTATATACAGTTTATTGGATGCATTTCTTATTTATTTTATTCCTTCTATTGTGCAGCTAGAAGATAGTACTCTTAAGTTAATACTGGATATTCTGTGCAAAATCTATAAGGGAGAGGTTTGGACACTGCTATTATCTTTCAGCATCAGTGGCTTTTATCAAAATATTTTACAATCATAATCATTATAGTTGAAATTGCAATTTTTATTTTTTCTAGTGTATTTATTATACATTTTTAATGGAAGTTACTCTGAATTTTGCAGGAGTCTCTTTGTATCCAGTTTTGGGACCGTGAAAGTTTTATTGATGGTCCTATCCGATGTCTTCTTTGCAACTTAGAGGGTGAATTTCCTTTCAGGACTGTGGAACTTGTTCGGCTTTTATCATCCCTTTGTGAAGGAACTTGGCCTGCAGAATGTGTGTGAGTAGACTTATTTGGCATGTTCATTCTTATCTGGTTTGTGATTGATCTTTAAACAAAATGAGTTGTAGACCTGATTGCTGGCTTTGGGTTAAACTTCAATTTGGTTCTAGCTGTCCTCAGGCTAGACTGGTTTGAACTTATTTGGCATGTTCATTCTTATCTGGTTTTTGATTGATCTTTAAACAAAATGAGTTGTAGACCTGATTGCTGGCTTTGGGTTAAACTTCAATTTGGTTCTAGCTGTCCTCAGGCTAGACTTGTTTGAACTTTGAAGTTAGTTTGATCTCAAATTTAAACCCAACCCATGCGCAAGTGGTGTAGTCTGTAGCACGATGAGATGTTGGAATACTTGATGGATGGTGAAGTCCATGTTCCTTGGAGGGAATACTGGAAAACCTATTTGGGTACCATATTGGAGCAAACCTAAACTTTTCTTAACCGTCCATTTCAACTTATGCAAATAACATAAAAAGACCTAAAACCCCTATATTAAACAGCTATAGTACCGCTGACCTGAATTTTATTTATTTATATTAGTTTCTGTTCTTGTCCTGCATAAAAAAATTATGGTATTGGTGCAGTGAGTAAATCAAATATTTTTCTTAGTAATTTCATAAAAATCAATGTCTGGACCATATGACACCAGGATAGTGAAAAGATATGATTCAGCTCCACCCATTTGTTATAACGTGTGGATATCTAGCCCTAAATGTGTGTGGAATTGTTTCTATATGTATGTGTATATAATAATATTAAAGGTTTGGTTGTAAATTTTTTATATTTACTGGCGATACTCAAGCTTCTGTTTTCGAGATATGGTGTTGATCCATTTTCTCTTGGCTATCCCCACTTTGCAAGACAATACTCAAAATAAGCTCTATAATTTTATTAATTCTTTCCCATGATATGCTGCTTATTCAATTAGTTCGTCATTCTCTTATTTGTTATGTGCTCATCCTGTCAACAGGTACAACTTTCTAGATAAGTCTGTTGGTATATCATCCTTGTTTGAGATTAATAATGATTCCTTTCGGGATGACATCTCTCAAATTGTTGAGACGCACCACCCATTGCATGTTCCTGGAATTGAAGGTTTGGTCATTCCCAGAAACACTTGCGGACAGGTTTTGAGATTAGTTGGTGGAAATTCTGCTCTTGTACGATGGGAGGTAAATGGCCAAATACTTTATATTTTCTAATTGCTTTGTTAAAGTATCACCAAATATCTGTGCAAATTCAAGGAGAGTAATATAAGATATCCAATTAAATAGTCAATTAAATTTTGCATTGGTTGCCATTTTGTGCTAAATCATTCCTCTTTTGTACAGTATACACAGTCTGGGGTGGTAGTTTTGCTCATGCGCCTGGCTCAGGAGATGTATTTCGACAGAAATGAGGAAGTTCTTCTTATCCTTGACCTGCTTAGCCGGATGGCTACCTTTAACACGGTAATTTTTTGATTATTTGTTGCTACAGTCTGATTCTTATATAGATTTGGAACCGATCAGTTACATCAAGTGGGTGTTTTACATTTATTGATGAAATTAGAAATGGTATCTTAGTTTCTTACAGATTTTCCTTGTTAAGAAAAATTTGTTTATGCAATGTCAAAGTTTTCTCCCAAATTTACTGTTTTAAATGTTTGGCATAATTTCTGTGAATTCAAGTGAAGCATTTTCTTGATTGTCTCCAATAGTTTAAATATCTTGCTTGGTTTTGGTTCCTTGATATTAGGGTTCTTTGCTTCATGAACTCAGCCTGCTGTTCATTGGCAAAGGCTGCTTTCTCTTCCCATCAGGATTATGCTTCTCTTGCTCAGTCTGTTTTTTCCCCTTTTCACGTTAATTAGAGATTCAGAGAATGAGCATTGGCATATAATGATGTCTGAGTTTAAACATGGTTGTACTAAATCAATCCAGCCTGAGCTTGTATTTTTTCAATCCTAAAGATAATATACAAGGAAATAATCAAAGTGAACATATTTCTCATTAAAAAAGTGCACACATTGTCCCACTCCCACTCCCTTGTCCTTTTTTCCCCTTCTTTCACTTTTTCTTGCTATTTTTGTAACAATCTTTTTTTTACTAAGTTTTTTCTACTGATGTTTTATCTTCAGGCTGTATGTTTTGCTTTGATGGACATGGGGAGCTCGTTGCATCTCCAACCAACTGGCATGAGTGGGCAGATAGAAAGTAACATGTGGTAATTAACCACCCTTTTTGTTTGTGTGTGGGTGTGCTTTGTTTTCATTCATAAATATATTAGTTGCATCTTTTTTTTATACAGGGTGGTTGAGATCATTTGCAGTTTCATCAGAAAATTATCTCCTACTTTCAGTGGTGCTGCTGGAATGTCTGTTGGCATAAATATTTTGGCAAAAATGCTAAAATGGTAACTTCATGTTCTATCATTATGCTTCTAATCATGGGTTCAATAGGCTTATACGAAAATCTAAGGTTTGGTGTGTGTTTTCAATTTTGGGTAAACATATTATTTGGTAGATTCCATCCCCCATCATAAGCTATGGTTTTGTCCTATGATAGAGTTGGCTCAAATACTCACAAGTTTTGCTATCAATTTAAGAAATTAAGCTCTAGATTTTCACAACTGTAGCAATAAGTGAAGTTGTAAGAAATTTTTATATGACTTGTAGGAAAGTGTTCTCTAGTTGAACACAAATATTTTATTAATTTATTTATGTGGTATTTTTTTAAAAAGGAACATCAATTTTATTGAAGATTAAATAATACAACACTGTGGACAAGAAGTCCACACAAAAGTACATTGCAGACCTTCACTGCCTCAAACAGAAAAACACAAGTCCGGAACTTAAACCATCTAGCCTACAGTGGTCTTCCAATCGAATAGAATAGTATAAAAGCAAATTAATATGGTATAATTATTGAAAAAGCTGGTGAACAATTAATGACCAGACCTGATCATAAATTTTGACGTATCTTGAACTTCAGATGGTTTTATATATTTAGACCTGATCATTCAACCTCTGTTTCTAACATGCATTTATTGTGGCAGTTCCCCTTCTCATGTTGCCGAGGTGGCTTTAAAGGCAGATATATTTGATTTCAATATTGGCCACAATGGCTCATCAAGGTGAATCCTTTAATAGAAAAGACTTGCTTTCTTTGTTCTGCAGTTCTTGTGCATACATATAAATGTGGATTACATTCTTACCTTGAGTTAATTGAACTATATAATTATCTGAAGTGGAGCTCTATGTTAAATCCTTTTTTCTCAGTGTCTTTTCTAGAGTTTTTTTGTTCTTTTTTGTAAGAGCTCTTTTTTATTGATTTTTTTCACTCTGCATTGTTGGCCATATTCATTTCTTGTTATTACTGTTCATCTCATACATTTGGCTTGATATTTTCTTCTTTTTGGCAATGTTGGTGCCTCATGAGAGGCCAGGGTTAAGTTTGTGTTCTAATCCTTGTTATCACTCTGTATTTTTCTAGTGGATCATGGTTACTGTCTGGAAAACTGGCAAAGATGCTATTGATTGACTGTGAGCAGAATGATAGTGAATGTGCATTGACTATATCAGGTATATTTTGTATGGCATTTTGTTGTATGATTTTTTTTTGTTTTCTTCTATATTGTTTGTGTAGTGATGCAATTTTGTATGGCGTGATTTTGCTGTTTTGACATCATCTATTTATTTTTTCATTATTTGTTTAGTACTTAATTATGCTAACACATACAATAATATGGGAAATACTGATATTTTTGTTTTGTTTTGTTTTTTAAATTAAATTTCCTGCTTAGAGGTGCTTCAAAACTATAATATATCTGTGCTCCATTTCTTGACATGCATCATTTAAAACCTTGCAGTGCTGGACTTTACTCTGCACCTCATGGAAACAGGATTGAAAAATGATGCTGTCCTGGCTTTAATTGTTTTCTCGGTTCAGTATGTTCTTGTTAACCATGAAAACTGGAGATATAAGGTGAAGCATACGCGTTGGAGAGTAACATTGAAGGTACACCCTTTGGTTACTCTTGTGCTGGTACTGTGACACAACTTGGTCCCCTTTGTTTATTATTAAGTTTGCAACAAACTTACAAATTGATGAAAACTAATGGTGGTCAGCTTTTTGTTTTGTATAACTACCTTACTGATCTGGTCCTAATTTTTTATTCTTACTTCTCTTTACTGATGAAATGAAGCTGGACAAGTCAATTTTTAATTCTGTTTAGTGTGTCAGGTGCTTGAAGTGATGAAAAAATATATTACATCAATATCATGCTCTGAAAAGTTAGATGAATTCCTCCTGGATAGGTTACTTTGTGACTCTTCCATCCATAATACTCTCTTTCGGATCGTTTGTACAACTACACAAGAATTGGAGGTGGGCTATGTTGTGTATCTTTTGTTCTTATTTGGTCTTAGCCTGCTATCATTTTGTTCTAATTTCTAAATTGGCCACATGTTTCTGCAGAGACTTTATTTCAACCGTCTCTTTGATCTAACAGAGATTGAAGGTTTACAGATGGCTATATGTTCCGTTTTAGATATTCTTTTCGTCATGCTCTCCAACTTTTCTAAGGTATATTTGATTGGCATGCTATGTTGGAAAGATTTTTGGTATTATGCTAAATGGTGTAGTGATTGTTTTTGTTTAAAAGTGAATCTTATTAAACGATACAAGTTCAATTAGTAGATCAACCCTCTAGCTTGCTTGAAAGAAGCAGTCAAATGTTGGGTGTTTCTTTTCCCTTTTCTAGGGTTTGACTGTGTAGGTGCCAATTTTATGCATCTGTGATAGATATCTTTCTTTATTTGTAATATGGTGGTTGGTTTTATGACTTGTATTTCTCTTAAGTGCAAAAGCTGATGTTCAGTTGTGTTTATTTTCAGGATATATCTTCCAGCCTTCCAATTTTTTACCAAGCAGTTTTCTCATCCGCAACAAAGCCAATTCCTGTAGTTGCAGCACTTGTATCGTTGATATCCTATTTTCGCAATCCTGTATGGCTTTTCTCCATGCTTAACTGTTATCATTTTTATTCTCTGCCTACGTTTTGAAAATAGTACAGTTTATATTTGCTCTCCCTCTTTGGTCATCGTGTGTTTCCACATGTATACTATCAAAGTTATATTGTTGCTATTCTTATTGTTATTTTATTCTGGGTTAGCTCCTTATCTGCTATGGTTACAGTCTATCCAATTATTGTTGTGTGATGACTTGTAATGCCAATTTGCTGCTGTTTTATATACTTATCACGACATTTTAATTCATAGGAAACTTATAATCGCATGCTGCTGTTCTTTTTCCCTATTCTCATAAACATTTCTTGGAGCACTGGGCATGATAGGTGTAATGTTAACTTTTATCACCTTCCAATTGGCATGCCTTACTTCATAGAATATTGCATTGTGCACATCTTATATTTAATTACACAGAAGGTTGTACATACAATCATTGTGGTGACTGTGTCTTTGTTGACTCCTAATTGTCACTACCAAATAATTGTAAGTGGTATTCTTTTTGTATTTGTTTTGTATACGGTTTGGGGGATGATATTATTATACTTGTTTAGCATTTTTTTTAAAGATTTTTGAGTCTTCTTTGCAGGGAATACAAGTTGGTGCCGCCAGGGTTTTATCAGTGTACTTAATGGTAGCAGATTTTATACAACCATATTTGTTTGGTAGCAGCTTTGGTCTGGATGATAAACAGGTTTGGTGTGTCTACGTATGTATTAATTTCTTGTAAACTCAACTTATTGAACCAACAGCTTCTAAATCTGTTTATTGCATTACTACACTGTTGTAGATTGCAGATCTGAGGCATTGTGTTAGTGACATACTACTTGAGAAGTCGGTATGGAATGAAGATCTCTTTGTTTCTGTAGTCAATCTCCTCACTTCTGCTGCACGTTATCAGGTTTGTTACTGTAAGGTTTCAATTTCTGTATTTGTTATTGTTTGAAAAGGTTGGAATAATGTTTGAGTGCTAATGGTCCATTCCCTCTGATTTTAGTTTAGGTTCTCTCTCATGAAATTTTTAATTAATGGCTTACATTCTGCTCCTTTCTTTAATTTCTTGGAGAAAACGTTGTGTTTTAGACCATTTTGAACGAACCAAAGGACCAGTTAACTAAATAACACTGTATGTACATGGGTGGTTATTTTAATGCCTTTCATCCTCCATGGAGTAAACTTTATTTGGTTCTATAGCAACCCTTTTGATATAGTTTTCTGATCTATCCAATTTATAATTTTTCTCCATTTATTATTAGCTTTTAATTCCAAAGTAGTATACCTAATAACGTTTTTAGCTGTTGGGTATCTAGTGCAAATATACTTTTGGTGCAGTCAAGGACACAACGCAACCAAACCTATGCTCCTTCCTTTATGGAAAATAGGAACAACCTTCTTCCAATGAAGCCAAGTTAGCTGGTTCACTAGATTTCAACTCATTAATGACCTATCCGTAACCATTTTGAAAATGATTTGGTTTAGCTTTTCGTTCCTTATTATTTGTCTGTTTTCTTATTGAATCATGCTGCCCAATATATTCTTTTCTTCTTAATGGTTTGTTCATGCAGCCTGCTTTTCTTGTTGCTTTGCTATCCACCAAAGTGAATAAAGATGCCCAACTGAGTAATTCTGGTGATGCGAAGCTGCCAACAAATGAAGTTCCCTCCAGGTCATCTGAGTCTGAGAAATCTAGTGTTGTGGATGCAGTTCTGCTTCATGTTGAAAGATCTAATGATCTTATAAACAGGTATTTCGGCTTGAAAGGATTCTTAATTTGGTTTCTTTGCCTGTTATTTTTCCTTCATCATTACCTTGCAGTCTTGAAGTTTATACCTTTATTTCTAAGCTTGATATAACCATGTTTCTAAATTTTTTATTTTATTTGTTCAACCTTTTTTTCTAATCTGCAGCAATCCCCGAATACTGCTGAATGTTCTTAACTTTCTAAGGGTGCTGTGGCAAGGTGCTGCTCAGTACACTAATATTTTGGAATGCCTGAAAAGCTCTGAAAAGTTCTGGAGAAAATTGTCCAGTTCTATTTCGGTAACTTCCAGTGTGGAAGCTCCTCCACCTGAAATTAAAACTGAGATAGGAGCTCAAGATTTGGCATACAGATATCAATGTCAATCTGCCATATTGGAAATAATGGCGCATGACATGTTCTTGCAAAAAAAGCTGTTGCATGCAGAGTCACTTGCAAAACAAGTTCCTGAATCGCAGGACAGAATACAAAATACAATAAGGACCGAAAAATCAAAAGCTGAAAATCTTGAGGATATTTTTTCAGCCTGGTGTGGGAGCTCTGTTTTAGGCAATCTGATCAAGTCATTCACATACTGTGAATATGACCCTGAGTTGTATTTATGTGCAAAGGTGACTTCTATTTCTGTGATTGTTAGTTTAAACTTGTGAATTATGTCCTGTTACAGTTCTTGGTTTTGTCTTCACGTTGGCTGGTTATTTCTTATCATCATCTCATTTCCACTCATTTCCATGATTTTTGTTTGTTGTGTTAATGTTACATTGATTTCAGTAATTGAGTTTCCACTTAAGTTGACTTTTCAAAGAAACAAGTTTTTTTTGTATAAGAAAGTTTTTTACCTGGACAATACTCTGTTCAATCTGTGCTTTATAACATAGATTAGTGTTCATAATACAAATTCCACTACGGGCATTTCAAGCGTTACACCACATATATAATACCATAGGTCTCCTTGCCATTGTCAATTTGTTTTGGGTTGGATAATCCAATTTTATCTTGGATCAGAGCTGGATCTTGAGTTTGAATCCCTGCACTTCCATTTCCTGAATATAAGTTGCATTCCACATTTTAAGCTCTGATGGTGGAGAGAGATCCACATTCCAGGCCTGGCTTGGCTACATGTGTTTAACGTCACCCAATATTCTTGATTCACGTGTTTTGCTCAGTCTGGTCACATGTGAGGGGGGAATGTTGAGAATATAAATCTCATGTTGGGTATTTCAAGCCTTCCACCACTATATATAATATCAAATGCATCTTCACTGATCACCAATTGATGTTGAGCTAGATGCTCTAACTTTATCAATTAGTATTAATAAATTTTTTGATAGGATGTATCAGACTTTTCCATTATTATTTTTAATATTTTGAGTGCAATAATCATTGGTGTAACTTCACAGGTTGATGCCAGTTTAGTCACTGCCCATGTGATGGTGAAATTAGCAATTGGCGATGCAGGAAGTTTGTCTGTGTCATTACTTGAGAAGTCCAGCATCCTATCAAATAAGGTTCAATCTTTTCTTTATCATATTACTTATTTTTGGACAAATTGTTTACAAATGTTGTTTAATTTTTCACTAAAGATGATTGTATGGTGATAAACCCAGTTCCCCTCAGTTTAGGTTCTAATTTCGTCAATTCTCAAATTTAATATGTTCTTTTGAAGTATTGTGATTTTTCAATCTGCGTAATATCTAATTGTTGTTTTCCTTTTCATTTCCTTTGTTAACAGCTCAGAAGTCATCCTGCTTTTTCTGAGTTGGTAGCTCAATACTCACAGAAAGGTTACAGGTAATATGTGTGTTATTGTTAGCTTCTGTTGGAATTTATATGTATAAGGCTGCCACTTTTAAATGAGACAGTTGTAAGTTTGCTTCATCTGCTAGGATGTTGTTAAAACTGAAAAACTGACTATATGCAATACCTCCCCTGAAGATTATGGATGTTTATCTTTTTCCAGTGCCGGGAAGGAGCTGAATTATTTGATACTCAATGATCTTTACTATCATCTACAAGGAGAGCTTGAAGGCCGTAAAATCAGTTCTGGGCCATTCAAAGAACTCTCTCAGTTCCTGATAGAATCAAATGTTTTTCAGACTTACCAACATAAGAATGATGATGATCTTTTTGTAACTGGCAAAGATGCATACTTGTTTGATCTCAATCATGTACGAGCTGATTTGGGATTAGAGCTTTGGGATTATTCAAAGTGGAAGGCATCAAAGGTGACTGCAGAAACAATGTTGCATGTCATGAAGGATGCAAACTCGATGGTGTTGCTCACAAGTTCGAAGCTTTCTGCACTGAGAGCATTAAGAAGTGTCTTAACTGTGTACGGGGATAATGTGAGTTCTTAGTGGTAATTGCTTTCTGTTGCTTTCTTGTAGTTGGAAATTTGATATCTGTAGCTGTTTTTTATGTAAAATGGTTTAAAACATTTTACATGTAATGGTAATTAAAAAGAAAATGCTGCTGTCTCATAGTATACAGGAGCCTGTAATTATTGTCTAAACTATTTCCAATGTCTGATTTATCATTTCCAAGTTTTGTCCATGTTTTTTGAAATTGAACAGTATTAATGGTGGTTGGATTATGAACACTACGCTAGACCTATGTCATGTCTAATTAAGATGCAGAAGAATGCAACAAAAACACTAGGACCTAGAGATATTTGAAGTGTAAGTCTCATGATATATTTTATGTTTCCCATCTTCAAAATGCGGTATGAATTTAAAAAGCAGTTAATTGTAACTGAAGAACTTTGATTATCTTCTGAAATACTCTAGTAATTAAGTTCTATCTATCTTCCAACGAGCTGTTATGAAGTAGTATTCCATCAAATCAAGAATATGATGTGAAAAACAGAATGGTTGAGGTTTTAACATATAGTGAAGGCCCCAATACTCTGTTGCAAGAAATCACATGATCTAAGTCTTCTTCTTTCAGCAATGGGCATCTAAATGCTTATCAGCCAGGTGTCTTTCGCCTTGGATCAAGATCATATGGCTGGATTTGGTTTTTTCAGTTTGAAAACCATAGATATACATGCTTTTGCATATGCCTTCTTTCTATTGAAATTAATTTGTGTACCTGCTTTTGCAGTCACTGGAGACGAAGAGTACAGTGAGAGAGATCTCTGATCAGCTTGTTTTCTCATCCATAGATCACATATGCCAGAGTTTCCTTCACACAGTAGAATCATTAGCTCCTGTACTCGGTGCTTCCAAAGATATCTTTCACTTCCTTGCAGCTCAAGCAGAATTGCTTCTCTATCTTATGATATCTGCACATAGTTACCTCCCTTCATCTGTTTGCTTTCTCGTGTTAAAAACATCAGGTTCTGGCCTTAAAGTGTTAAGTGATTTCAGACCATTAGTTACTGGGCCATCAGTTGTGGGGATTAACACTATGGTAAAGCTCTTACTTAGGTTGCTTCTTTTGGCAGTGGAGTTTAGTTGTCATAAGTCACATTTAGTTGGGGAAAGAGACATAGTATCTGTTGAAGACATGGCTAAAATATCTAATGTGAGTCTAAGTCTGCTACCAATTCTCTGTAACTGCATTTCTTCTGCTGAGCATTGTACCCTCTCCCTGACTACTATGGACTTGATATTGAGAAATTTCTTGGCCCCCAGCACTTGGTTCCCCATCATACAGAATCACCTCCGGCTTCAGCATGTTATGCTGAAGCTTCAAGATAAAAGTTCTCTTGAATCTTTGCCTATTATAATGAAGTTCTTTTTGACTCTTGCCCGTGTGAGGCAGGGTGCAGAAATGCTTATTAGTTATGGTTTTATCTCGTCTCTGAGATCTTTGTTTGCAGAATACTTGGACGGTTGGTCTTCTTCAGTAACTATTGATAAGAGTCTTTCCAACTCATCTGACAAAATGGGAAAGCCTCAACAAATTTGGGGACTTGGTTTGGCTATCATCACAGCTATGATTCAGTCTTTAGGAGACAGCTCTGCTTGTTCTGATGTTGTGGAGAATGTAATACCTTACTTCTTTTCCGAGAAAGGATATATGATTTCTTACTATCTCAGTGCACCAGATTTCCCGTCTGATGATCATGACAAGAAAAGACCTCGGACTCAGCAGAGGCAAACTTCTCTTTCTTCTCTTAAAGACACTGAGCACACTCTCATGCTAATGTGTGTACTGGCAAAACACTGGAATTCATGGGTTAAGGCCATGAAAGAATTGGATTCTCAGCTGAGAGAGAAAAGTATCCATCTTTTAGCCTGTATTAGCCGAGGAACTCAACGCCTTGGAGAATCTTCGAGTCTTAATGCCCCTCTCTTATGTCCTCCTATCCTTAAAGAGGAATTTGAGAGCTGCAGGAAACCCTCATTTGTCAACAGTAGCTGCGGATGGTTTGCTCTTTCACCGGCCAGTTGTGTGTCAAAACCGAAATTCTCAGCTGTCTCTACCACAACTTCGCTGACTATTAGGACTCAAGCAATTGAAAATAGTGATCAATTTTCTAAATCGTACTTCTCTGACACTATTGCCCTACAGATCTATAGAATTGCTTTCCTCCTTTTGAAGTTCCTCTGTTTACAAGCTGAGGGTGCTTCTAGAAGGGCAGAGGAGGTTGGGTTTGTTGATCTTGACAATTTTCCTGAGCTACCAATGCCTGAGATCTTACATGGCTTACAGGTACGGTGTTAATTTTTATTCTTTAATTAGCATTTTTAAGATCCTGGGATGTCCTATGGTAATGGCCTGTCTTTGATTTATTATTTGTTTATGCAAAAATATCTACTCTGCCGAAAACTTGGACAATAGGTTTCAAGGCGACTTTCTTGTTTGAGGTGGATATGTTATCTCTGATGCAGGATCAAGCAATTACCATCATTACAGAGCTCTGTGAGGCGAACAGATCGAAGGAGATTCAAACCGAAGTCCAGAGTATCTGCTGCTTATTGGTACAAATAATGGAGATGGCATTGTATTTGGAACTTTGTGTTCTACAGATATGTGGCATAAGACCTGTGTTAGGGCGTGTGGAGGATTTCTCGAAAGAAGTTAAACTGTTGATAAAAGGTAAAAACTCCTTTGATTCCTTCTCACAAATAGTTTGTAACATAGAGAATGGACATTAACAATTGATTGTATGTTTGTATTATGTTTTGTAGCAACGGAGAGACATGATTTCCTGACATCATCTGTGAAGTCCTTGAAACAGATAATATCGGTCATCTATCCCGGATTGTTACAGGCAGAGGACTTTTTGTAAGATAGTATTTATTTCTTCCCAAGTGTTTGTGATATAATCTTGTGTATATAAGTAAACTTTAGGGATGGGAAGGATATATAAAACTGTGTAGAGATTTAAAATGTCAATATGATTGAGAGAGTGTTGTATTGCTTTAGTCAATCAATGGCTTTAGAAATATTCCACACGCTTATAAACTTGTGACATTTCTTGAGCCATTCTTTTTGTGATTACTTTTTTTGATAAAGATGTGCACCATGATGGAGAAGATTGCTTAAAGTCGTGGCCATTTATGATTGTCGCTGTGCAGGAATTTTGTTTTTTTATTCTTTCCCAAGGGCAACTATAGTTGATTCCTTGATGTGTATCTTGGTGGATAGTGAAAATGAATGGAATAATAAGAGGTCCAATCCGAATTCTTCTTTTTTTTTTTTTTTTCTCTTAATATGGGAAGAGGAGGAGGGGGAGATGGATTTGAACTTAGATCTCGTCTAATAAAAGTGAAAATAAATATGAGTGAAGTAAATAGGGAGTTGGTGCATTTTCTAATTATCATGCTACCAAGCTAAAGATGAAATGAATTTCTGTGGTTATTACAAAAATTGATATACATTATCACAACTGTCATAAGTTCATAACTCAAGTAATATTGTTAGGGATTTCAAATTTAAAGTCTAATAGGCTTTACTAATAAAATTGCCCTTGTTCTTTAGAGAATGAAGACCCTTTAAGAATATGATTTCATTGAATTGTGCCTTTCTTTTGCATAATTAAGAATGCTTATATGTTATTTTCCCCAGAGAATAATGACCCTTTTAGGAATAATCTAATGGTTGTTATTCTTCCATTAAACCGCACTTCCAAGGTTGGACCTGGACCAAGTTAACGGATCCAATTCATGGGTCGGTGGGAATCCATAGGTCCATGGATCTCTTTTTTCTTTTTAAATATAAGAAAAAAAAATGTGCTCATGATCCGCAATTTCCGATCTTTTGGCTTTACATATCTGTCGGCTTGCATGTGTGCCAGTAAAAACAGTCAATCTGTCAGATTTTCACTTTTTATACTGAAGAGCATGTGTGCCATGTGTGCACAGTAACCCAATCCACACCGTACATGAAGACGTCGTCGTTCCCCTTCCGAGTCTTCTCTTCACCAACCCTATCCGAATAATGAAAAAGGGATATACCAGTACAAACCCAACTTCTCCAAGCCTTGGATCCCAAAACCCAACCCGAGTTAAAACCCAACCCAACCACGGTTAACTCTTCCCCCGCTTCGATCAATCCACGTGTCTCCATCCAACGGCTGTCATAAAACTTTCCATAGATAATCACCGCGAAGACTCCGTTATAAACCCCCTCGTCCTCGTGACCTCGTCCGCGCACCACAAACCCTAGCACTCTTTTGCCCCGAATTATAGAACGAACCAAACCCTAATTCTCTTCTTCTTCGCATCCATCAATGGCTTCAAACCCTAAGGTCTTCTTCGACATGACGATCGGAGGCCAGCCGGCCGGCCGGATCGTGATGGAGCTCTTCGCCGACACCACCCCCCGCACCGCCGAGAACTTCCGGGCCCTCTGCACCGGCGAGAAGGGCATCGGCCGCTCCGGCAAGCCCCTGCACTACAAGGGTTCATCCTTCCACCGTGTGATCCCCGGCTTCATGTGCCAGGGAGGGGACTTCACTGCCGGAAACGGCACCGGAGGCGAGTCGATCTACGGCGCCAAGTTTGCTGACGAGAACTTCATCAAGAAGCACACCGGTCCTGGAATCCTCTCCATGGCTAACGCTGGACCTGGGACTAATGGATCCCAGTTCTTCGTCTGCACGGCCAAGACCGAGTGGCTCGATGGCAAGCACGTGGTGTTCGGGCAGGTCGTGGAGGGACTCGACGTGGTGAAGGCGATCGAGAAGGTCGGGTCGAGCGCCGGCAGGACCTCCAAGCCAGTGGTGGTTGCTGACTGCGGCCAGCTCAGCTAGACTGCGGCTTGTTATGGTGGAGTGGATTAGAACGTTGTCGTTTTACTATTTTATGTCTGTTATTATTATGGGTCTTCTTCGTTCAGTGTCTTTAATTTTTCGAATTTCGGCTTAGTAGGTGGTCCTTTTTAGGGTTGGGTTATGGTATGGGCCGTATGGCTATGGTCGTCGTCGTACTTGGTTTTTTTTCAATGCTCTGCTGGTTATGATCTGAGACATATATTTTGGTGTTAAAAACTGAGCTACTTTTAAATAAAATAGGTCTGATTATCAAATAATGCTCTATGTTCTTGTCCATTTTCGATATATTACTATTTTCTCTGATATAATGCATGTTTTTTTAATTTTGTTGAGATCTTTTGGGTCATGGTTGAGATTTGTTAATTATGCTCTTTGGTCCCGCCGATTGGGTTTGGTTTTTGGAGTCATCGGCCTGTTGGTATTTTGTAAACGTGTATGCATTTGAACTTTGGAAGAGAGATTGAGTAAACGATGGAACAAGAGAGAGAGATAAGAATGGTTTCTGGTTGATGCTATAAGAATGGTGTTTGGTTGATGCTGACTTGTTAGTCTTTGTCTTGTGTGCTTTGTTTCTTGAATATTGTCAGTTTTTGTGTGGTCGACTCCATGTGATGCTCTCTTAGATATGTTCTTTTTTATTTGGGGTGCCTGTATGCCACCACGCTTTTCCTTGCGGGGATTTGGGGTTACAGGCTTTCAGGTTAGTAAGGCGTTGGATTTGGCTTTGAGATTAAGCTCTTTTGATAGTTTTAAGTGGGCCAGGTGTGGCCCAAGTCACGTGAGGCAAGTGATTGGGTCGGGTGTGACCCATGTGAAGTAGGTTAAAGCCCATTTAGTTTTGGTGGGTTACACTTTTATTAGATAGGAATGGGATAACATACTCCCAAAATAATATAGGGTTAAGGTCTGTTATGTGTTTGGTTTAGCTGGTTTAGTTTGCGTAATCCAAACAACGGAAAAAGGTGGGAAAATGAATTGGAATTAAAGAAGTGATGAGAATCGGGAATTGATTTAGGATTAAAAAGTTTTGGTTTGATTGGTGTGATTGGAAGAAAGAGCCAAAGGAAAAAAAGGCCCAGGACAATAAACAATTATATGACCAAAGGTAGTTTTAAAAATAAACAATTCGGAGGTTTAACGGAGGATCCAAATCTTATCTATGGATGGATTTGAATCTATTAACATATCCTAATTGTAGTCCATTTCATCCTAATATGTTTACTAAAGTCTAGTTTTTTTCTTTTTCTTACTCACCCCTTAAGCTAACTCAAAATCTTAACATCTTTTCTTTTATAAATGGAAAATATTGCAAATCACACTGTCATACTTTCAAGGATGGAATCAATCATATGATTCATGTCCAATTATTTACTTACTATCGAAATTTACCATCCAACTTTATCCAATTATTATCTCACAAGTCAAATAATAAATTTTGAATGTGACGTCAACTTTTTTTGTTTTTCTATTAAAATGTGACGCCAAATTTACAGAAAAGAAGAAAACGCCAAATTCCAATAAGGTCAATCGTCACCGAGGCCTCCATAAATGATAGATTAAAACCCATAGGTTTTTTGGTAATTTTCCATAGAAGACGTTATGTGACTAATGTCTTTTTTCATTTCCCTCTTATAATTTTCCTAGAGTCCAAACAGCATCTCAGAAAATCACAGAAGAAATTATAGTTCAAACCCCACCGTACGTACCTTTTCTCTCTTTGTGCATGCGCTGTCATGCCAGCTGTTGCTGGACTCATATCTATTATATGATGAACATAAGGCACCTTTCAGAAGAGATAAGGGTACTATTGTCATTTCCATAACAATGTATTTCGTACACCATAGGTAATGAGCGCGCGTAGCAGGGAATCATTCCCTCCGCCCGTACTGCCACGGGAAGCTTCCGACAAGACGACGGGCTCATCGAGTTTCGTTTCGGGTTTCGCTCTGTAAATTCCGAATCAGATCTCTCTCTCTCTCTCTGCATTGCGATTTACAGAGAGAAGTGAACCACTTGGTCAAGTCTGGCTGGCGGGAATCGCAATCCTTATTCAGCTGAGAGAGAGAGATGGGGGTGTCAGAGAACATGAAGGGGCTGATACTAGCGGTGGCGTCGAGCGCCTTCATAGGAACCAGCTTCATCTTGAAGAAGAAGGGCCTCAAGCGCGCCGGTGCTGGCGGCACTCGCGCAGGTCATTTTCGTAATTTACTTAATTCTTTGAATTTTCATTCCCTAATTTCAATCGCATTAGTTCAAATTCCATGATACTTTTGCCTTTTTGATGTTTGGAAATTGGAAATTACAGAGATTTAATCGAAAGATTCAATTTTTTAAAAGAATCAATTATGTGTTTGATAATTGATAGGTTCCACAGTCCGATTTGAGTTAAGTATTAAGCTGTCATGTGATTAATTTGATATCGTAATTGAAAAATTCTCTCTTTTGAGGTATGCAGGAGTTGGAGGCTATACTTACTTGCTAGAGCCACTTTGGTGGGCGGGAATGATCACCAGTAAGTTTAGCTCGCCGAAAATATATGTATGATTGGAATGATGATAAAAAAGCATTTAAGTTATTGATCTTTCTTTGCTTTTGAATTTTCTCAACTGGTAGTGATTGTTGGAGAGGTTGCCAATTTTGTGGCTTATGTTTATGCTCCAGCGGTTCTCGTAACCCCACTTGGTGCATTGAGTATAATAATCAGGTAAATTCTGATCGGTCTAAGTTCATTTCTAGGGTAATATCTGAAAAAAAAAAAAATGTTTGTGTTACAACTTACAACTTACATGTTTGTTGAATTTGTCTAGTGCTGTTCTGGCTCACTTCTTGTTGAAGGAGCGACTACAGAAAATGGGTATTGTGGGATGTGTTTCCTGCATTGTGGGATCAGTGGTGATTGTAATCCATGCACCTCAGGAGCATACTCTAAATTCTGTACTGGAAATTTGGGTTCTGGCCACTCAACCAGGTTTATGACTTTAAACCCCTTTTATCTCTTTTTCCGCTTCTCTATGCTAATCGTCATAAAACCTTCATTCTCTTATAACTACTGTTTTTTTTTTTTGTTTTCCTTTTCTACCAACAGCCTTTCTGATTTATGTTGCAGCTACACTTTCCCTAGTGTTGGCTTTGGTTTTGTATTTTGAACCTCGCTATGGGCAAACAAACATACTAGTTTACTTGGGAATCTGTTCTTTGATGGGTTCACTTACGGTAAATATGCTTCTCTAGTTTTCCAAGTACAATTAGGCCTACTGTTCCTCTATGTCTTGTGCTCTCCAATTTTTTGGTGCTTAGCTGTGTACCTCTGTTCTGCTTCTTCAGGTTGTAAGCATAAAGGCCATTGGAATTGCAATAAAGCTTACTCTTGAGGGAGTAAGTCAAATAGCTTACCCTCAGACTTGGTTTTTTTTCACTGTTGCAGCAATCTGCGTCATCACACAGTTAAATTACCTCAACAAGGTTAGTATTGCGCTATTAATGCTTGCCTCTTCCTCCCAAGACTATTTTCATTGGCGTTTTATGTACTGACTAGTCATCTTGTTCTAAAAATCTCATATTCTACATTTGCTTTCTCAAATCATGTTCTGCCTGTTTGTTACCTTTTGACTACAATGTGTTCCTGGCCTATAAAGGAGGGAGAAATGATGCATTGTTCCTTTGAGTTTCATATAACTTTTGTAATTATAATAGCATCAGATCAAGCACACAGGATTTCTATTGTAACAAGTTGAACTTTCTCAAGATCTGGAAGTTTTGTCATTGAAATTTATAGTTAAGTTTAAGTTGGTCCAAATAGCCACTGCATGCATGCAACTGCATAGTTTCATCTCATAACTACCATCTCGGATTAGATAAATTTTTGGATGTTTTGGTTCCTCTTTATTGAAAAGTTGAGCATCACATGCTGCTTGGACGCTATCTTGTTAGTATTTCATTTCAGCATTTTTTTAACTCATATGTTTCTAGGACTTTGGATTATAAACAAGTGCCCGCTGAATCTTTATATCATTGATGTTCATGGCCTCTTTGTTTCAGGCGTTGGATACATTTAGTGCAGCAATTGTTGCTCCTGTATATTATGTCATGTTCACAACTCTGACCATTATTGCTAGTGTAATAATGTTCAAGGTAGATTGCTTGATCCATATAATGGGGTTTCCTTTTGATGCCTTTATTCGTTACTTGTTTTTCATGGAATTAAAAAGACATGGGACTCTGAATTTTACATTGTTTTCCTTATTCTATGCAGGATTGGTCTGGTCAGGATGCAAGCAGCATAGCATCTGAAATATGTGGATTCATCACTGTGCTGTCAGGGACCATCATACTCCATGCAACCAGAGATCAGGAAACACCTACACAAGGTATATATTGACTTTTTTTCCTTAATTTCTATTATCTGGAATTTGTGGGTATTTTTTTCCTTTTCACTTCTTCTTTCAATTCAAATCAACATGATAAGTGAAAATTCCTTCTTAAAAAGAGGATTGAACATTAAACACATGTATGTTATACATATTTGACATGAACTTAAATCCCTTAACATAAGCCTCACGCTCAATATAAAAATATTCTGACTTAAGAGAATAATGTCCATATTAATTGTTTTGAATTTGATGATTGTACATTTTATCCCAACGATGTGAGATATTTAGTTGCCTCTTGATCAGTGTTAGTGTTTGGCAAAATAATTTACAACATTCTGCGCCTCAAGTTTTTACTACGTTGCAACATCTCATCATAATTGTAACTAATGCTCTGGTTGAGCACCAAAAGAGGAAAAAAGGACCGCAAAGGTAGTTTTTCTTATCCTGTTGAACTGTTCCATGGTCACAATGTTAGTTAGACTAAGGGGCATGTTTACACTTACAGTTGGCTGTAATATTCACATTCTTTGTACCGGAGATGCTTCTTCAGTTGGCTGTAAAATCTTAGTTTTTGGAAATCTTTGTATTGAGTTTTGGCTTGAGCTTACAGTACTTTTGTCCTTCATAGCAGGAACGGTAACATGGTACATTGGTGGAGATTCAATGAAGGTTTCTGAAGATGAACATCTGATCACGTTGCACAATTCAGGTTCAGGTTATCTTGAACCGTAATACCCAGTTTACCCTGCAACATCTTGAAAGAACATAATCCCCAGTGATGAACCTGCACTGCGACGATTATTTTGAGTAGGAATGAGTCTATGATTGTCTAGCACATTTCTCATTACACCTTACAAATATCTTAACAGCCCTTTTACACATTCATTAAAAATTGGCCTCACCTCCCCCTCCCTCTCCGTCCCATCCTCTTTCCTCACCGCACCTCCCCTGCACCAGTTTCACATTGCCATGGCCACTCTTTTTAATGAATTATTCTCTTTTGGATATGAAGCAAGTGAGGATAAAATGATATAGTAAAGTTTTTTAGGGACAGGATGTGGAGAGCAATGTGTTGGGTGCCAATAGAGCCACCCTTTGAGTATTGTTCGTAGAGTAGGGAGCTCCTCGTTTCTTCTAGGCAGACTTTGGTGCTATTATCATATGATTCAGATTGCAGAAATTTACTTTATGTGCCTTTCTTCACCAGCCAACAGATGAGAACCTCTACTGGACACTTAGATTAAATTGATTTGTGATGTGTGTTTGGGGCACCACTCCCATTGCTAAGACTCTGAGTCATCCTCAGCTCTAGAAAAGGTTTGCAGTGCTGTATCAATACCAGTGCACAGAGATATCTGTTGTGACCTTGGAAAATTCGTCCATGACGGCTAATGGCATCTGTACATATTACTGGTGCTTGGCCTTTCTTCGCATTCACTAGTTCATGATTCTTGTTGATACCTGAGTGAGTTCGATTCCTTTCTCTTTTTAGTTTGTGTTAGCCCGTTTACCCTTTAGTGAAGAAAATCTTCAGTTCATTTTTAGCACTTACAGAACACAGCTAAGAGGCATATTTGCCAATTATTAGGCAAATACTGCTTGGATTTGTATATCTCCTGAAATTTTGGTTTCGTTGTAAATGAATTGGGTTGGTATATTCAAAATATACATTTTTTATGCACTATAAAATATTGATAAGGATTTTCATTTGAGTTTTTATGTGTTCAATTTTTACAAGTAGTTGTGGTATAGACTGTATAGTGATATATTTTTCACAATATTAGAGAGATCTTAAGTTCAAGTAATTTTTTTCTAAAAATTAAAATAAATTATGTTTTACCACATAGTTATTGGTTTTGGTATATAACCTAAAAAATATTGATTTAGTAATATTTTTCTTTATTTTGTTAAAATATATCGCCAAATCCTTTATTCTCTAAATTAGTAAAAACAAAAAAACCCTCCACAAGAGATGTGTTCCTTAAGGGAATAGTCTAGACTCTACAACCCCTCTACTATTATTAGGGCTAATTACATATTATATCTCTTAATTATGTCTTATTTTACATTTGTTTCTGATATTAAAATTTTTTTCACATTTTACCTCTCTCATCTGAATTCCATTAAACACTTTACACTAAAGTCGTTAAAAATTAAATTTTCCCTTAGTATGCACATGTGGTGCCACGTGGTCTTCTAGTCGAGGCCATTTTGTCTGCTCATTTTTTGTTTAATTTGATGATTAACACGAAAATACCTTCATCTGTAAGGCCATGTGATGGTAACATGATGTTACATGTGAAAAACTAACGAAAAAACTTATTTTTTAACGATTTTAGAGTAAACCATTCAACGTAATTGAGTTTAGGGATAATGTCAAAAAAATTGTTTTTTTGATTGAATGAAAAAGTGTCAAAATTAGTCTAAGAAATAAAATGTGAGGCAAAATATAATTTGTCAATCTGAGAGTTGTAGCTGTAAATATTAACCCCTATTACTATTGGGGGGCGGTAATTGGTAAGTTTCTAGTTCCTATGGCGTAACAAAAAATTGAATAAACAAAGTCAGATTCCCTGTCGACCAAAAATAAAAACTTCAGATTCCCTCTCCGATAGCAAATCATCACCTCCAATCTCCACCGTCGGATCAAATCCACTTCCCTACCCTATATATTCGTAACCCCGCTTCTCTTCGCGTTAAGGAACGCAACCCAATTCGCCTAAAACCTTCGCGCAAAAGAGAGAGAGAGAGAGAGAGAGAGAGAGCGAGCTCTTTACACACACCAACAAGCCCAGCAACTATGGCGGCAACAGTGTCTCCATGGGCCAAACCCGGCGCCTGGGCCCTCGACTCCGAACAACACGACGCCGAACTTGAACAACAAGCCAAAGACGAAACGCATGTCGTCGAAAAGCCATTCGCCGACTTCCCTTCTCTGGCTGCAGCCGCCGCCACCAAGCCCAAGAAGAAGAAGGGCCAGACCGTCACCCTCGCCGAGTTCTCCACCTATTCTGAGCCCAAGCCCGCCGCGTATCAGCACGCGGGCGTGACCCATCAGGATCGATTGGTTCTCCCCACCGGTCCGCGCGAGTGGACCGCCGAGGAGCTCGACCGGAGTCGACTCGGAGGTGGGCTCAGGCCGTATGGGTCTGGCGAACGCGGTGGTGGGAGGTATGGAAACAGCGACGAGTCGTCGAATTCGAAGTGGGGTTCATCAACTCCGAGGAAGGAAGGTGGTGGGTTTGGGAAGGAATCGAACAGAGACGGGTCTTCGAGGGCCGATGAGATTGATGATTGGGGGGCAGCTAAGAAATCAATGGTGGGTAACGGGTTTGAGAGGAGGGAGAGATCAGAGAGAGGTGAGAGAGGAGGGTTCTTCGGTTCGCAGTCGAAGGCTGATGAATCGGACAGTTGGGTATCGAATAAGAGCTCTGTGTTGTCTTCGGAGGGACGGAGATTCGGTGCTTCCGGTGGAGGTTTTGAGCGGGAGAGGAAGGTGGGGTTCGCATCCAATGGCGGTGGTGCTGATTCGGATAATTGGGGGAGGAAGAGGGAGGAGAGTAATGGTGGGACTGGTTTTGATCGAGAGAGGAAAGTGGGGTTTGCATCCAATGGTGGTGGGGCGGATTCGGATACTTGGGGGAAGAAGAGGGAGGAGAGTAGTGGTGGGACTGAGGGTAGTAGTAGGCCGAGGCTCAATTTGCAGCCAAGGACACTGCCTGTGGCTCCTGTGAGTAGTGAAACCTCACCGGGGTCAGCGACAGCACTGAAGCCCAAGGGTTCGAACCCGTTTGGCGAGGCCAGGCCGAGAGAGGAGGTTTTGGCAGAGAAAGGGCAGGATTGGAAGAAGATTGACGAGCAGCTTGAGTCGGTGAAGATTAAGGAGGTGGCAACGGATGGTGAGTCGTTTGGGAAGAGGAGTTTCGGGGTCGGGAATGGGTTTGCTGGTGACCGGACTGAGAGAGCTTGGAGGAAGCCTGATGTGGCTGATGTTCGTCCTCAAAGGTTTGTTGTTTCAGTCATGTGATTGACTTTCAGTATCTAAATCACTCACAGTTAGGATGATTAATTGTAAAGGTTGATGCTTTTGTTACTTTTTGAACTTGGTTGCATGATTTTTGCTAGCAATGTTATTTGGAGAATGCCAAAGGGTTTGTTAATGGAACAGTGAATGACCATATTACTTGGATAGTTATCTCTCAGCCTATTCTTTCTACTTTCTAGTGGAAGAGGTGTTAGGTTAATTTCTGAATATTGTGGGGAGATATCGAGCATTGATTATCACTTCTGTCATCTGTGTCTAATATTGAACTCTGAATGGTGTTTCTGCATTCAAAAGAATTTCACTTTGCTGATCATTGCTTGCTTTCTTATGGATTCGTGGAGTTTTATTAAGTATTTTGTGCTATGATGTATTGCAATACATTTTGAGTAGTTTTGTTCATGCTCTCTCCCTTCCTCCCTCATTTCCAAATGCGCGCGCATAGAGAAGCTTAAATTAGTGGTACTAGTATCTCTTTGTTATTGCCCTCTGTAATGTTTTTGTATTTTAAAGTCCCTCCATTTTCATTTCCTTTCCTGGCTTATTACATATTCTGAAGGCTGCCATTGAAACTTTGATGTTTTTAGCTATGTTCATTCTTTTGTTATCTGCACACAAAAACTTAGGCCCCTAAGCGCACCTTGGAACCTGAAAATATATACCAAAGGAGGAGGGAAAAGAAAAGGTGTTGTTTGAACCTCTGGGAGAATATTTTAAACCGAGTATTAGACTGGCAGGATCCAGCCATTTTTTATAATGGGGTGACTCAAATTTAAGGCCCTTGAAATCATGTATTCTTCTTGTGGTTTTATTTAGAGGTTTTATAACTTGTCACTGTCGGTTTGTGTATGCATGCGGTTTTAATTATCTGTTGCTATTTTCTGGTTTTAAAAAAAAACTAAATTGCTTTATTTGGGTGCAGTGCTGAGAAAAATGAGAGTAGGAGTGATTCTGACGAACCAGAGAACGGGCATGTTGAAGATAATTGAAGAGGATATTTACAAGTTTCATCTAAGAGGTGGGAAAAGATATTTAAGTTACTTGAGCTCTTGGATCCATGAGGCAGTTGATTTTTAAGTTTTCTATTATGTTCTTCTGTTAATGTTATACGCTTTAACTTGAGACACTTTTTGTAGGCTTTTAAGTATACTAGTTTTTCCTGTAGGGCTTTGTTTGGATGTTGTATTTGTGAGAGAGATATTGACATATTGTTACTCTAATAATTATTTTTGATCTTTAAATTATGGTTCAGGCGTTTGTTCTGCTTTTGTGCGTGATTGCAGATTTTGGTTTTTAATTTGTTATACAAGTAAATTTAGAGTTGTCTTATACTCCTATGTGCATTTGGTGATCAACAATTTTGTCAATGTTGTCTGGATACTTTTCTCTCATGCTTTTACATATTGTATACATTTATTTCTAGTTTTGTGGTGGATTGAATGTTGCTGAATGTACGGGGATGCTGTGAGATTGCTGACTGTATTTTGGTTCATAATCAGATTTAACAATAATAGTCATCTAAACTTTTATCAAATTTCTGTCACAAAATTTTGCGAGTGACATGACAATTTTTGTAAGGACTTGTGAATTGTGATATCAGTTGGGATCTAAATATAACATGTTCATTCTGAGAAAAAGAAAGAGGCGTCTGTAATCATCATTTCTTAAATGTGATTGAATTTGTGCATGCATTATTGTGTTAGGGTTGGTCAGTGAAGCAACCCTACGTAAAGTCAGGGAATCAAGATCCTTGGGAAGTGGAGTTTTTAGTATTTTCTGGGCAAACATTTCTCTTAATATAATGGTTCGAATTTTGATGCCAACAAAGTGGCGGCGAAGGCACACACATTGACACACTTGGAAGCCAAGGCAGTGAGCCAACCAAGAGCACTGTCGAGTCCGAACTATTAGTGGTGCTATGCTATCTGCCCGTTCTACACCAATGCGGGCCCATGTCAGTTGAATCCTAGTTTTAAAATGGGGAACTCTATACACACCACACCATCTAATATTTAGCAAAAGAAATGTTTGCTTTTAAAAAATTTAGGAGGTCTTTGACGTTGTGAGGAGAAATACCATTAAGTTAATAACCAATTTTTGAAATGTTAAAAATTTGGAAGAAAATAAATGTTAGCTTGATCCTTTTTGTGACCCTCTCAGCGACTCACCCTTTACTTTGTAGATTGTTCCATGTGTACTCTTCCTTCTTTCCTTTGTGTTTTTACTTATTACTTAGAAGTGTTTTACGAGGAAACACTCAAAATTTTTATGTACTTTTGTCTATTTCTATTAAATGCTTTTGGTTATTTTAAAGCGTGTTTTGATAGTTACAAAAGCATGGCTAAACAGCCCTTACTCTAGTTGGCATGACATGTAATCCTCACTATACAGGCTAAGAATAAAATTAAGTTCCCCTCCATATGTAGCCTATGCCTATATCAAACATCAACCCTTCTTTGACCGTGGGCACGAGAAAGGTCCAATGAATATGATTGAAATGTGAAGAGGAAAAAAAGTCCATATATTTTGCAGACATGTCTCTAACAGGTTTATTATACAAACACCCCTTGAGGTTTTTCGTATTTTCTATGAGGTTTCAAAAATTACAGCTAGACTCCCTAAGATTTTAACTCTTTTTCACATAATCCCTTCAATTAAAATTCTGTCCAAAAATTAATGACATCATTATAAAAACATTTGTAAATAACAAGTTTAACACTATAATTATTTACATGCTCACTTCATGAGGTTTAGCATGTTTTCACATAAACTTCCTAAGGTTTCAGAATTTACACAAACACACTTTGAGGTTTTAACTCAATTACAAAAAGATCTCTGAAGTTTCAACACATTTTCACATAACCCTTTAATTACAAACGAGCATGAAAAAAATGGTAAAATACCAAAATAACCTCACATAGTATCTCTAACTCTGCATGCAAGTACGGTTGAAAACACATTAAAGGCAATCCATTACTTTCTCTCTGTCCACCTAATTACTGCTAGGCTGCCTTAGTTTGAACATCTTCAAGGCTCAAAATCTCCATCCCTCTCTCCCTCCTTCCCCTCATCAATGTTTTCCCTACTTTGACGGCTAACTAATACACTCCACCAAAAAAACAGATCTCCATATGTATTTGGCTACAAACCGACCCACGTCTCTAATTATTACAAGGACTTTTTTGGTTTGATAATCTTGGTGAGAACTACTCCTCACCATGACAGTGTGTGACACCATTCCATGTCCTCGTTGTTTGTCTTTTCCATGTCCGTGTGTGAGTGACAAAGTCATTATGCTCAAACTATAATTATCTGCAGTCCTTGTGTGGATCTGAGGTGTTCATGAATATAAATTTTCATATCCAGATTTGGACCATTTTTGGTGCCCGACATTGGTGATTTCAATTACAACTAAAGTATTCAACTTAAAATTAATTGGCTAATAAGTAGAGAAGCTCAAAATCTTATACATTGTTATACAAAAGTATAGAGATGTTGAGCACGTATTACCGGATTTAGAATTAGAGCATTTCACCCAAATCAATCGATTATGACTATGAGTGGAGAGACCCAAAATTTAATAAGTTGGTATGTAATGTTTAGACTCATCAACATTAGTAATGCCTACAATCATCCCTACACTCGATAATTAATTAATGAGTTCCTTTACTTGTGTCTTGACGCTTACAGTGTACTTATGACCATAACAACTTCGTTTTAAAATAAGTTTTGGCTTAGAGATCCATAAAACATTGTAGTTTTTAGCATAAACACAATATGAACAGAGGAGACATTAGCAAAGCATGTGAACTCATAATTAATATGCCTGCAAAAGATTTCGTTTTCTAGCCTCCTAATCAAATCATCTTAAATGTATTTCTCCGTACTCTGTTTGAATTTGCAGTCCGTCTAGTTGAAAAATATAAAGTCTTCCACACATTAAATATAGGCAGTTGAGAGTTGAATGCTAGCATTACTAATTATACTGCATTTGCTTCTCCTGACCATCGCATTCTTATTACGCCAACCCTCTTTCTTTGCACTCTCATTTACAGCTCTCCAACTCTCATGGGTTGGCTAGAAAATTTCTCTTTTGCAGTACTACTTCTCATTTTGGCTGCAGCCATTGATGGAGCTCAGGCAGATACCACGGTCAGTGGCACTGTCTTTTGTGACCAATGCAAAGATGGGGACATATCCCTCTTTGATTATCCCATGAATGGTGAGATCCACAATCACATTCTCTATTTATAAGTTTGTCTTATAAAAAACCATTCTCTAAGACCCTAATGCTAAATTTATGTGCTTGATTTTTAACAGGAATTAAAGTACAAGTGTCATGTAGTGACAGCAATGGCCAAATCACATTGTCAAGGGAAGAGACTACAAATTGGTTTGGGAACTATGCCATAAAGTTTGATGGCACCCCAGACATGAGTGGTTGTTATGCCAAGGTCTCAAGCACAGGGCAAGGGTCATGCGGGGCTGCTGCTGGTCCTGCTCAAAGTCTTAAACTTGTGTTTAGCATGTTTGACATGGAGATGTATGCTGTGGACTCTTTGCTCACTCAACCTGCTCAGCCTATGCAATTTTGCCCAAGATCAGCGAATCCAGTGCCAGCACCAGTAACACCAGCAACTCCAGCAACTCCAGCAACTCCAGCAACACCAGCAACACCAGCTCCACCTAAACCAGTAACTCCGGCGACACCACCGCCCTTTAGGCTTCCCCCAATTCCTCACTTGCCGCCATTGCCACCACTGCCCTCATTGCCCCCAATGCCACCACTGCCCTTCTGGGAAGCTACAGCATGCCCACATCAGTAAGTTATCATTTAAGGTTCAATAATAGTAGAGGCAACAAAGTTTCTTAGATTTTGGTTACTAAGTGATGTAACACCAGCAACTCCAGCAACTCCAGCAACTCCAGAAACTCCAGCAACTCCAGCAACACCAGCTCCACCTAAACCAGTAACTCCGGCGACACCACCGCCTTTTAGGCTTCCCCCAATTCCTCACTTGCCGCCAATTCCACCACTGCCCTCATTGCCCCCAATGCCACCAGTGCCCTTCTGGGAAGCTACAGCATGCCCACATCAGTAAGTTATCATTTAAGGTTCAATAATAGTAGAGGGAACAAAGTTTCTTAGATTTTGGTTACTAAGTGATGTGTCAAAGTGACATTATAATATCTTACTAGCTAAAATGTAAATGAAAGTTATAATGAACCGAGATAAGAACAAATGAAATACCGTCACAACACTTATGATTTAAAGTTTTAAGATTTGATTTAGTGCTTGTAGCATTCTTAAAAATTCTTGATTTTAGTTGTTGGTTGGCTGCTTGAGAGTGTTGTGAGCCTCTTTTTCTGATGACCCATTACTGGGTTGTGATCTCTCAGGAGTTGGACAAGGCCAGAGTACAGATGCTATTGGAGGGCAGTGAGGCCAGACACAAAGGTAGCTGTTATTTTTGGATTGGCTGCAGCCAGGAGATATGGGACTGACCTAACATTGTGGCAAGGCCTACAAGGAAGAGGAGACCCTTATAGGACTCTCCTAAGGGAAGGGATCACTGCATTTCTTAACTCCTACAATAGTCTTCAATTTCCATACAACACAATTGCTGTGGTCCAGCATATGAATTGGGGCTTGAGGGGCTCCCAAAGGAATGTCCTACTTACAGCCTTGAGGTTCATCAGGGCAAATTCAGGTCATGGCAGAGTTCCTTGCAAATTTACTGCTTGCAAGTGATTCTTCTATTTAAGTCTAAATATACATTCTCTTATCAAATATTTGACATATTATATTGTCAGACTATTCATTTGTCACTACATAGTCCAGATTGATGGGCAAGAAAACATTTTTATGCTTCTATATATAATTTGAATTGTAATGTGTTAGACATATTGTGATGTATCTTATTTTAAATAGTAGTTCATTCATTAGAATAACAGTTCCTATATATTATGAAGATTTATATAAGGTCTTTGAGTACTTAATCCTCATCAATCAAATCATCAATGATTCATGGTGAAATATTAAGACGGCTAAAGAACTTTCATACTAATGATCATCATATTTATTTGTGGTATAGAAAATAGCCAATTTAGGCTTGTCCAATTCGATAGGACTTGTTTTGAGTCTTTTAACATATTTTTGTTTCTTGAGCTTTAAGCTTTTACTGTGCCAAAAAAAAAGTCAAAACAAGTCATGTCGGACCACCAGCTCAATTTACTTGAAAATCTAGGTGCTCCACCAGTCGGTGGCACAAACATATCTCGTGATGCTTCTTTTAGGTTTCTTTTTTCCATAACAAAGCAATTCCCTCCATGATAGGCAGACCCTTGAGCTCTCTTAATGAGTCCAATGACTTTTTTTAAAAGTTCCTAGGCTCATGTATGTTTTTATGAAGAAGTTTATTGCCAAAATAATAAAGCAGGCTAATTTAAAATCTTTCTATCCAAATGAACCTTTATGACCATATCAATCACTTAGACAACAAAGTATTGTCAGATTTTTTGAGTGTGTCAAAATTTCGACCGTTTATGGTGATAGATTTCTTATGTACGTCTTACGTTAGCAATGTGTTACACGATGTTGATAAGTCATAAGGACAACCAAAATAAAGGTGAAGAATGGAACTGAATTAGTAGTCTTGGCCTTGGTTGATTTCATACACACAACCTCTTCATGGAAACATTCATATATGTGTGTCATTCTTTCCCACGTGTATAAAGTACATATTTTAAAGAGGATATAAAGAAATCATTTCAGTGCCACTTAAAGGCTGCTGGATTCACATTACACAACCTGAAGTGGGAAGGTTACTCTGTTCCATAATATTTGTAAAGTTATCATGAAAAGAATGATTAAATAAACTTTAAGCGTCCCTGGCAGATTGCAATTGGTGCAGGTCCTCCTAGTGGTCACAGTCACCATTTTTCGTAGTGTTTGGGATTGGTGGTGGTGGTAGTGGCAGTGGTCACATACAATCATCAAACTGAAGTGCTTGAGTACTGTGTGAGAGTGTGTGATCCTCATGGTGTTGTACTATACATGGATGATATACATCTAGCTTGCCCCCACCAAACATACACAATAATTCATTAACATGGAACAGGAGGAATTAATCGTCATTTCAAACAATCAAAATGGTTATTCCATGAAGCATAAACCTATATTCGTAAATAATGCTAGACTCACCAAAGAGTAAATAAAATATATATAAAAGATTCAAAATGAGCCATAGGAATCTTGGCCGTCCAAGAGAATGAAAAAGCCGAAATGATTCCACATCTGCATGACACATGTACTCCAATGCCAATGTTGGAATTAACGGCTAAATTTTATTAAAGAAGTCGCTTCCATACTCAAGAGGTTAGTTTGGCGCTTCAAAGTAGCATCAGACATCTGCTCAAGGGTTTAGTGTTTAATGATTTAATCCTACTAATCATTTGGTGGCATGCACTTAATTTTCTGTTTTTTTGTTGGTTAAGCATGTCGGAATTAAGAAACTAGAAAATTCATGAGAAATAAATCTCAACTAACTAATGAGCAAACTTAAGGCCTAACAAACTAAAGCACCATAGGCTCAAAAAAAAAAAAAAACTGAAGCCCCACTAACACTTGGCCTTTGTGAATCCTATTTATATAATGATCCAAGCTCTCAGACTTCGTCAACCGTGGCATTGCCAAAACTCAGGGCCTCAGAGTATTTAAGCTATATATGGCAATATCCTTGCTTGCTGTGATTCTTCTTCTGTTCACATTGTCATCTGGGTCACAACCAATTACCTCATGCGACGGACTCTCAATCAGAGAAGCCACCATAGACGATCTCCAGCTGGCTTTCGAGCACAACAAGCTCACCTCCAGGCAGCTGGTCCAGTTTTACCTTGGAGAAATCCACAGGCTCAACCCTGTCCTTAAAGGGGTCATAGAGGTGAACCCAGATGCGCTTGACCTTGCTGACAAGGCTGACTACGAGCGCAGGACCAAAGCACCAGGCTCACTACTCTCTAAGCTACATGGCATTCCTATTCTGGTCAAGGACAACATTGCAACCATGGACAAGATGAACACCACAGCCGGCTCTTTTGCGTTGCTTGGCTCAGTCGTGCCTCGTGATGCTGGCGTGGTGACCAGGTTGAGGAAGGCCGGGGCTATCATTCTTGGAAAGGCCAGCCTGAGCGAGTGGTCCCAGTTTAGGTCCGATAATGCACCTTCTGGTTGGAATGCCAGAGCTGGCCAAGGTGTGGTAAGTTGACTTGAGGATATCCTCCTTTCTATATATACCTACCTTGTTTGATTAATCTGCACTGGACATAAATTTTAGACAAATCTTGAAGCTATTTTGTGACGTATTATGGTGTCAGACTATCAATTTGGATCACGAACTTAATCAAATAGTTTAAATTCACAGTTTAACAACATAATATGTTTACCAATATCAGTAAGAAAACATTCAACAAACTAAGACAAGTGAAGTGCTAGTGTAGAACCCATACAATTCGTCTGTAACGCCATGCGGCTCAAGCAGTGGATCAGCAATTTCAGCAGCAGCAAATCTGGCAACGGTGACACTGGGGACTGAAACTGATGGGTCAATTTTATGTCCATCCAGTTTTAACTCAGTAGTGGGAATCAAACCAACAATCGGCCTTACCAGTCGAGCAGGGGTTATCCCAATCTCTCCAAGACAGGACACTGTTGGGTAAGTGATGATTTGCTTGCTAGCTGCTGTGCAACATTAATTTTGGGTACAGTCTATATACGACTAGTTTTTCTCATTGTTTCTGGGTCTTTTTGGATTGAACAGGCCCATTTGCAGGACAGTATCAGATGCTGCGTATGTTCTTGATGTCATTGCAGGCATTGACAACAATGATGTTGCAACAATTGAGACATCTAGGTACATTCCAAAGGGTGGAGGCTATGCACAGTTTCTCAGACGTGACGGACTTCGAGGAAAGAGACTAGGGATAGTGAGATACTTCTACGACATTAGGGTAGCGAGAAGCTTTCACAACTTTAAGAATGAAACTTCATGGACTGAAACATTTGAGCAACATCTCAAGACTCTGAGGTAAAAAAAATAAAAATAAAGAACTCAGCTTTTCATATTCAATTTCTAGTCTCAACTGGAGATATCTACTCTGATGACATAATAACTTGTTAGGAAAGGAGGTGCTGTAGTGGTAGACAATTTGGAAATAGACCATTTGGGTGAAATATTATCCAATAAAAGCGGTGAAGACACTGCATTGCCTGCTGAGTTCAAAATATTCTTAAACAAATACCTAAAGGAGTTGGTGTCTTCCCCAGTGCGATCCTTGACAGATGTAATAGCCTTCAATAATAAGAACTCGAAATTGGTGAGAAAATATCAGTAGATTGTTTGCTTCTTTCAATTTATGCTCTTTCTTCTACATAAGAACATCAACAAAACTAAAACCAATTTGATGATGACCATGTTAATGGTTGAGTACTGGCAATGCAGGAAAAGGTCAAGGAGTATGGCCAAAGCCTATTTTTACAAGCAGAAGCAACAAATGGTATCGGAAATGCAGAGAAGGCGGCATTGTTGAATATGGCAAGATTAACAAAAACTGGCTTTAAGAAGTTGATGACAAAGAACAAGCTAGATGCAGTGGTCACTCCTCTTTCACTTTTCTCTAGTGTGCTTGCAATTGGGGGTTCACCGGGTGTAATTGTCCCGGCGGGATACCAAGATGGGGCACCATTTGGCCTTTGCTTTGGGGGGCTTAGGGGTTCCGAGCCAAAGCTAATTGAGATCGCCTATGCCTTCGAGCAAGCGACTATGATTAGGAAGCCTCCTCCACTAAAAAACTAGAAGCTGTAGAACGTCATTTTTATTGCTTATAGCAGTATTATATGAAGCTAATGAATGTACTCTACTGTCTATGAAGATGTTCCGAATAATAATGAGTTGAGTTCTTGAACATTTGGATTTCTTACAGCTCCTTTATTACAGTTCACCGAAAATTTGCATAGAATGTGTAACATGCTCTTAGAATAATGAGTCAATGACTAACTTGAATGCCACGGCAAAACAGAACAAGTTGTAAAGCAGTCATACCTAATGCAAATGCATTGCTTTTTTACTGTATATCTGAAAAATGCACATTTTATTTTTATATAAACAAATTATACAAAACAAACATATTTAAACAAATATGCAGATCATCACCTTTTGGAAGTATATATTATGTTTGGCCAAAACTCACAGATGTGGAAGTCAAGCGGTCCATTGCTTCCATCATCCATGGCTAACAATCTCTTTTACATGTGATGATTTAGAGAGCAAATTTGCTCACCAATAATGGTTAACAATGATAAATTAAAAGTAAAATAACATTTTTACTCTTAAATAAATTGTGATTAAGTTGATTAACTATGGTTAACTATTAAGAGTTTTCTGGGAAGATGAGGTAAGGGGCTGCCGAAGTAACTAAAAGTAAATATTTTATTCAATAATGTTATTCTTACCATATTTGTTGTATCATCTTACGTGTCATTATTATACTAGTAAGGTATTTCTTTATTTTTAGAGTTTTTATTTTTATTTTTTCAGTATCTAATATATGAATGCCTCACATAAAATGGTATAAAAATGTGGTAAGTATAGCATTGTTGTATTTTATTTTATGTTTAATTAATCATAATTAGCTATACAACAATGCTACACTTATCACATTTTTATACTATAATTTTATAACATTTTATGTGACAATCTACGTGGCATTCATACATTGGATACTAAAAAAAAAATCTTAAAAATAAGAAAATACTCTGTTAGTATAATAATGACACATAAAATAATATTAAAAATATGATAAGAATAATATTATTGTTAGCTATACGCCTATACATATCTATTATTCTTTAAATAGCAAATTTGCTATTATTTGCTCAAAGCAGACACATGGAAAATTTGCTTTTTAAATACTTAATCATAATTAGCTATACAACAATGCTACACTTACCACATTTTTATACTATAATTTTATAGCATTTTATGTGACAATCTACGTGACATTCATAAATTGGATACTAAAAAAAAATCTTAAAAATAAGAAAATATTGTGTCAGTATAATAATGACACATAAAATAATATAAAAAATATGATATAAAAATATGATAAGAATAATATTATTGTTAGCTATACGCCTATATTCTTTAAATAGCAAATTTGCTATTATTTGCTCTTTAAATAAAGCAGACACATGGAAAATTTGCTTTTTAAATACAGCATTCACATAATTTGGACACATTTAATACATAAATATGAAATCTCACGCCACTACTTTGACTTTTGAGTCTGCTAGCCCACTGCCTCTGTGATTCTTCTGTTCACAATGGCATCTGGGTCACAACAACCAATTACAGGCCATGGATTCTCAATCAAGGAAGCCACCATAGACGATCTCCAGGTAGCTTTCAAGCACAACAAACTCACCTCCAGGCAGCTGGTTGAGTTTTACCTTGGAGAAATCCGGAGACTCAACCCTGTCCTCAAAGGGGTCATAGAGGTCAACCCGGATGCGCTTGACCTTGCTGAAAAGGCTGATTATGAGCGCAAGACTAAAGCACCAGTCTCAATAGTCTCTAAGTTACATGGCATTCCTATTCTGGTCAAGGACAACATTGCAACCAAGGACAAGATGAACACCACCGCCGGCTCTTTCGCGCTGCTTGGCTCCGTTGTGCCCCGTGATGCTGGCGTGGTGGCCAAGTTGAGGAAGGCTGGGGCTATCATTCTTGGAAAGGCCAGCTTGAGTGAGTGGTCCTATTTTAGGTCCGACGATGCACCTGCTGGTTGGAGCGCCAGGGCTGGCCAAGGCTTGGTGAGTAAGGAAATTTTCTCTTGCTTGACAATTGATAGTCGAGCATGTTATACTCTTAAACTGTCAATTTAAACAATCAAAATTAGTCTCGTGTAAATGTATAGTACATATCTTGCAGTCTATCAACATAACATGCCAGACGTTACATGTAATACCTTCCATTATTCCCAACTTTGTTTCATTGATCTTAGAATTATTGGTTCTCCAGAATCTTAACACACACACACATATGCATATAAAATTGTTTGGCGTAGAAAGAAAAAAAATTCAACAAACTAAGACAGGTGAAGGACTATTGCAGAACCCTTACAAATTTTCTGCAACACCTTGTGGCTCAAGCAGTGGATCAGCAATATCAGTGGCAGCAAATCTGGCAGCAGTGTCACTGGGGACTGAGACTGATGGTTCAATCTTATGTCCAGCCAATTGTAATTCAGTAGTGGGGTTCAAACCAACAGTTGGCCTTACTAGTCGAGCAGGGGTTGTTCCAATCTCTCCAAGACAGGACACTGTTGGGTAGGTGACAGATCAATGTTGATTATTTCCAAATAATATTGGGGAACACTAATCTTTGGTACCTTTTTCAGCCCATGACTAGTTTTTCTCATTGTTTCTTTGGTGTTGGATTGAACAGGCCTATTTGCAGGACAGTGTCAGATGCTGCTTATGCTCTTGATGCCATTGCAGGCATTGACAACAATGATGCTGCAACAATTGAGGCATCTAGGTACATTCCAAAGGGTGGATATGCACAATTTCTCAGAAGTGACGGACTTCGAGGAAAGAGACTAGGGATAGTGAGAGCCTTCTACAACTTTGGCAACACTTTCTTGACTCAAACTTTTGAGCAACATCTCAACACTCTGAGGTAGTAAAAAACTCAGGTTTCCACACTAATTTATTAGTCTCGAGTCTCAACTAGAGATGCATAGCCTCCATCTACTTTGAATTTCTGATGACATAATAAGTTGTTATTAGGAAAGGAGGTGGTGTTTTAGTAGACCATATGGAAATAGACCATTATGATGAAATATACTCCGATGCAAGCGGTGAAAACAGTGCATTGTCTTTTGATTTCAAAATATCCTTAAACACATACCTAAAGGAGTTGGTGGCTTCCCCAGTGCGATCCTTAGCAGATGTCATAGCCTTCAACAATCAAAACTCGAAATTGGTGAGTAAATAGCAGCAAGTTCATGTTCCTTTCAATTTATATATGCCTTGGTTCTAAATGACTATAACCAATTTGATGATGATCATATTAATTGATTGAGTACTGGAAATGCAGGAAAAGATTGAAGAGTATGGTCAAGGCCTACTCTTAGAAGCTGAAGCAACAAACGGAATTGGAACTGCAGAGAAGGCCGTGCTGTCAAATTTGGAGAGATTAGCAAGAAATGGCTTTGAGAAGTTGATGACAGAAAACAAGCTAGATGCAGTGGTCACTCCTGCTTCACGTATCTCCCAAGTGCTTGCAATTGGCGGTTCCCCGGGTATAATTGTCCCAGCAGGATATGAAAATGGGATACCATTTGGCATTTGCTTTGGGGGACTAAGGGGTTCGGAGCCAAAGCTAATTGAGATTGCATATGGCTTTGAGCAAGCCACTAAGATCAGGAAGCCTCCTTCACTCGAAAACTTAGAGCCTTAGAAAAACATTTTATTGCTTATAGCAGTATGCTATAAAGCTAATGAGTGTACCACTGTAGTCTATAATCAATTGATGTTTCGAATAATAACGAGCTCTTGAACATTTGGATTTCTTACAGCTCCTTTATACATTTGGTATTACAGATCACTGAAAATATGCATAGAATGTGAAAAATGCTCTTAGAAGAATGACTCTTTGACTAACTTGAATGGAAGGGTAAAACAGAACAAATTGGAAAGCAATCATACCAAGTCCAAACGCATTGCTCCTTTATTGTATATATGAAAAATGCACAATTAAAACATTCAAAGACTTAGCTTGCCGTAAATTTATATAAACGTGCGAAATATATACCAAAAAAGGATATGTGAACAAATATGTACCTTATGGAAGTATTTTATATATGGCCAAATCTCACGTCTGGTTCATACATCAGCATAATTTGTTGGTAGGTTTGTCACTGGAATTCAAGTAGTTCGTAACTTCCATTATTCATACCTAAGTTGATGGGTCTTCATCAATCTTATACATATGCCTTGAGAAGCATTCTAACCTGTGAGGTAATATGAGGCAGAGGGACAGCTTCTGTGAATATCACAATAGTAGTTTTGCAACAACAATCCCCTCTTGATTGCTCAACCTGTTGGCATTGTAGGCCTATATACTTATGGAATGGTACCATATTTTTATTTCAAGGTGCTTATTTTTTCTTCAACATTTAAGTGAGAATTAAGGGATGGCATGGCACCATGCCCTTGTGCTTGTTCCTTGCTCATCAGGAAGCCTCCTTTATTGGAAAACTTGGTTTTAGAACAAACTTTTTACTGCTTATAGCAGTATTCTGAGAAGTTAATGGGTGTATTAATGGGTCGAATAATAATGAGTTATTGAACATTTAGACTTCTTACAGCTCCTTTATTACAGTTCACTGAAAACATGCATGCACTTATAAGGATGAGCCAAAATTTTGCAAGCTATTAAGTAATAAATTAATAATAAGTGAAATGATTCAACATACTAAGATTTGCATGATATGGTTGAGAAGTTGATGACAAAGAACAAGCTAGATGCAGTGGTGACTCCTACTTCATTTGTCTCTCGATCCAGTGGGCCTCTTTAGAGTGAAAGACAACGTACACTCCAAAGTCAAAACCAACTAAAGCTTGTTAGTGTAAGATTGCTATTTTTTTCCCAAATTTATCTCATGCTAAATTTTATTTTTAGTCCTTGTAGTTTGGCTCAAGTTTCACTTTGATTCTATAGTTTCAATTGTTTTGATTTTGGTCAAGTTGTTTGCAATTTAAAGAAATTTTAACATTTTTGGTCAATTAATTTGTTAAATTCATTATTAAATCGTTAACGATTTGATTTATAAGATATATGACTAAAATTACAATAATTTAAAATACATAATTGTAAGTGAAACAAATTTTACTATTTAATAACAAAAATACTAATGTGTTCTTGAATTGCAACAATTTGTTACATAACCAAAATCATAACAATTAAAATTATAGAAACTAGAGTGAAACTTGAGCTAAATTACACCGACCAAAAGTGAAATTTAGCTAAAACCAAACAAAGTTTCCTCTATGTATAGTAATCACTAATCAGCATGCATAATTACAAATTACAATGAAATTGCCAATTCAATTATAATCAAAATAATAACGAGAGAATTGCATTTTAATGATGGGTATACGGTGGGAATGGGTCCAATGGGCTACAATCATAATGTTCAAAGACGAAGACAAATGCAAATAAATTAGTTGTTATTTGAATAAACTACTTCACTTCTCCGCCGAAAATAAACAAATGAAATAAGATATGATTTTTTTTTTTGGCCAAGGAAATAAGAATATGATTGAAAGAGTAAGAAAAATAAATTTTATTGGACTTTGGAGCCTAACCTCCATTGTCCATTCCATCCATGGCTACCAATTCATCACTGAGACTGAGATTTTTTACTGTCTTGTCCTTTTTGCTTCTAATTATTCTCGGCAATCTAGCAAATGGGTCTGAACCCCCAACACCCAAAACCCCAATCGAAGAAGCCACTGTTGATAATCTCCAACTTGCTTTCAAGCTAAAGACTCTGACCTCGAGACAACTCATTCAGTTCTACCTGGACAAGATTCAAACCCTGAATAAGGACCTCAGGGGGGTCTTGGAGGTGAACCCGGATGCTTTATCCCAAGCTGATGCAGCTGACAAAGAACGCAGTGAATATGAATCCACCAAAACAACACTTCCTAAGCTTCATGGTATTCCTGTTCTGCTTAAGGACAGTATAGCAACCAAGGACAAGTTGAACACCACTGCTGGGTCCTTTGCGCTGTTGGGCTCCATAGTGCCTAGGGATGCTGGCGTTGTTTCGAAACTAAGGAGCTCTGGGGCTATCATTTTGGGGAAGGCTAGCTTGAGCGAATGGTACACGAGATCACCTACTGCACCCAATGGTTGGAGCGCCAGAGGTGGCCAAGGAGTGGTGAGTTGACTCATCAGCTGCTTTAAGAAATCATGCTGTTCATATCTATTTAGTTATAAAAAATTTGGTCTTTGATGATTAGAAAATTGACTATCAGCTTCAGCAAATTTCTTGGAATTTTTATAATGAAATACAAAACTGTTTGTAGCCAATTATTTGGACAGGATTTATGTTCCATTTGGTGAATTGCTCATCACATTTCTCACATAAAATGGGATCCACTTGGGACCCATCTTTCACATCTTTGTGAAAGATGTGGTTATCAATGTTATGGGTGTTTTAGCAAACCAGTGCTTGCAACCACAGTTTTTGCACAATGGCAGTGGATTCTGTAAAATTTGGTTGCTATTTAAGCAGAGTATGAGATCTTTGGATTTTTGTACTATCTGTGTTAAATTAATCACTAAATTCTACTTCATCTTTGGATTTAATAAGCATGAACCAGAACCTAAGACGCAAGGTTTTCTTACGGTGTGCAGAATCCTTATAATTCATCACTGGAAGTTTGTGGATCAAGTAGTGGACCTGCAATATCAGTATCTGCAAATATGGTATCCGTGACACTAGGGACGGAGACTGACGGCTCCATCTTATGTCCGGCTAGTTTTAACTCGGTAGTGGGCTTCAAACCAACGGTTGGTCTCACTAGCCGAGCAGGCGTCATCCCACTCAGTCCAAGACAAGACACAATTGGGTATGTGATACGCACATTTCTTTCGTTCTTTAACAAAGTTTACTTTTTGCCCAAAAAAATTTCACCTTCTTATCTGATCAATTATACACTTTACATTGCTCAAAGTTTCTAGTAATTTGGATAAATTGATCAATATTAACATCTTTTCTAATTTTTCTGATTGACTTAAATAATTGGATAACAAAGTGGTCATATCTTAACTCCTACTATGTTGGTTGGAACAGGCCAATCTGTAGGACAGTAGCTGATGCTGTTCATGTCCTTGATGCCATTTTTGGCATTGATAGCAATGACAATGCAACAAATGAAGCATCACAGTATATCCCAGCGGGTGGCTATGCACAGTTTCTCAGGGCTGATGGTCTCAAGGGAAAGAGATTGGGGATAGTGAATCACATGTTTCTGCAAATCAAGGATGATCCTTTCTTGAATCAAACTTTTGAGCAGCATTTTACCACACTGAGGTAACAGAATAACTTTATGTGTACTTTCTAGTCTCCATGAACACCATAATACTATCCCTTGCTGCATTGTAGGGAACAAGGTGCAGTTTTGGTAGACAATCTTGAAATAGCCAACATTGGAGATATTCTGGATTCTACTTCAAGTGGTGAATTTGTAGCATTGTTAGCTGAATTCAAAATAGCCTTGAACGCGTACTTAAAGGACCTAGTGGAATCTCCTGTGAGAAACTTAAGCCAGGTTATAGCATTCAACAACAATTACTTGAATGTGGTGAGTGTATGAGCACAAATATCTTCGTTTCTGCATTAATATTCTATATTCAACTGATAAACTAGAAGATACATTTGTTATTGGACAATATTGTGTGCAACGGAACTTTAAAATAAATGCCAGTACTAACTAATAACCATGAAAGAACAATGAACGAGAGTTAAAGCTTAGACTAATAAACTGATTTGACTAGAGATGTATAGTCAAAAAACCATAGGGAACTGCTAAAAAGATACTGATATACTAAAAAAACCATAGGGAACTGCTAAAAAAAAAAATGATATTTGACTCTCAAAATCACACTCAAATTCACTGATATTTGACTCACAAAATCACACTCAAATTTATAGTTTCTATTCCCAAAGACACGCTTTTTTTGCTTGATTCTTAATTTCTATTCCTAACAAACTGCTTCACATACTTGCGTATATGAGTATCTATAGCAGTCTTGTAGACAAGGCAAATACATATACACATACATTTTGCACATACTTGATAATTCCTAGATAATTTCATGTATCTTGTAATACATGTACCAGAAGGATAAAATGAACGACATACTTAGTGCTCATTCACAGGAAAAGATCAATGAATACGGACAAGATCTCTTAGAAGCAGCTGAGATGACTAATGGAATAGGAGCAAAAGAGGAGGAGGCATTGTCAAATATGGCAAGACTGTCTAGAAATGGATTCGAGAAGTTGATGACAGATAAGAGCCTAGATGCCTTGGTGACTTATGCTAACACTGCTTCTTCTATCCTTGCAATTGGTGGCTTTCCAGGCATTGTTGTGCCGGCAGGATATCATGACACTAAAAAGTACCCTTTTGGAATTTGCATTGGGGGCCTAAAAGGTTCGGAGCCAAAGCTGATTGAGATAGCCTATGCCTTTGAGCAAGCAACTAAGATAAGGAAGCCTCCACCTGTTGATCCTCAAGAACTACTTATCTCTACGACCACCAGTCTCAGTACTCCTGAAGTTGAGTCCACAATACCCACCAGTGCTGCAGTCACAGATGGACCCAACATAGCCAGTCCAGAGAACCTCCAGGGAAGTCGAAGTCTCTTGTATGACATGCCTGCTAGTGAATGATAAGTGTGCCAATAGGTAAATTTTGCAGTTTGATGTGGGTCCAAATTTTTAAGCTATTACGTAATAAATTAATAATAAGTGAAATGATTCAACATACTAAGATTTGCAAGAAATGGTTGAGAAGTTGTGACAAAGAACAAGCTAGATGCAGTGGTGACTCCTACTTCATTTGTCTCTTGATCCATTGGGCCTCTTTAGAGTGAAAGACAACATAAGACTCCAAAGTCAAAACCAACTAAAGCTTGTTAGTGTAAGATTGCTATTTTCCCCCTAATTTACCTCATGCTAAATTTTATTTTTAGTTCTTGTAGATTGGGTCTAGTTTTACTTTGATCTTGTAATTTCTATTGTTCTAATTTGATGAAGTTGTTTGCAAATTGCTGTAATTTAAAAACATTTAGCATTTTTAATCAATTAATTTGTTAAATTCCTTATTGAATCGTTGATGATTTGTAAGGTATATGACTAAAATTGCAACAATTTGTAAAATATATAATCAAAGTAGAACGAATTTGATTATTTAATGAACAAAAATATTATCGTGTTCTTGAATTGCAATAATTTTAAAAAAATATATAATCAAAATCATAACAATTGAAATTATAGGAAATAAAGTAAAACTTAGGCTAAACTATATAGATCAAAAGTGAAATTTTGCGAAAACCAAAGAAAGTTTCCTCTCTCTACGGTAATCAGCATGCAGAATTACAATTTACAATGAAATTGCCAAGTCAACTGACTTGTTGCTCATAATGATCCAAAATAATAACGAGAAAATTGCATTTTAGTGATGGGTATAAGGTGGGAATGGGTCCAATGGGATACAAATTACAATCATACAAATTATACAATGTTCAAAGACAAAGACAAATGCAAATAAATTAATTGTCATTTGAATAAACTACTTCACTTCGACATCGACCGAAAAAAAGAGAATTAACTACACTTCTCTGCCGAGTGCCGATAATAAACAAATGAAATAAGAATATGATTGAAGAGTAAGAAAAACAAGTTTGTTTGGAGCCTAACCATAGGCTCCATTGTCCATTCCATGATTTCCATCCATGGCTACCATTTCATCGCTGAGACTAAAATTTTTTACTGTCTTGTCCTTTTTGCTTTTAATTCTTCTGGGCAATCTAGCAGATGGGTCTGAAACCCCAACACCCAAAACCCCGATCGAAGAAGCCACTGTTGATTATCTCCAACTTGCTTTCAAGCTAAAGACTCTGACCTCGAGACAACTTGTTCAGTTCTACCTGGACAAGATTCAAACCCTGAATAAGGACCTCAAGGGGGTCTTGGAGGTGAACCCAGATGCTTTATCGCAAGCTGATGCAGCTGACAAAGAACGCAGTGAATGTGAATCCACCAAAACATCACTTCCTAAGCTTCATGGTATTCCTGTTCTGCTTAAGGACAGTATAGCAACCAAGGACAAGCTGAACACCACTGCTGGGTCCTTTGCGCTGTTGGGCTCCATAGTGCCTAGGGATGCTGGCGTTGTTTCGAAACTAAGGAGCTCTGGGGCTATCATTTTGGGGAAGGCTAGCTTGAGTGAATGGGCATATATCAGATCATCTACAGCTCCCTATGGTTGGAGTGCCAGAGGTGGCCAAGGAGTGGTGAGTTGACTTATCTGCTGCTTTAAGAAATCATGCTGTTCTTATCGATTAGTTAAAAAATCATGCTGTTCTTATCAATTAGTTAAAAAAATTTGGTCTTTGATGATTAGAAAGTTGACTATCAGCTTCAGCAAATTTCTTTGAATTTTTATAATGAAATACAAAACTGTTTGTAGCCAATTATTTGGACAGGATTTATGTTCCATTTGGTGAATTGCTCATCACATTTCTCACATAAAATGGGATCCACTTGGGACCCATCTGTGCAAACTGGCTCTCATCTTTGTGAAAGATGTGGTTATCAATGTCATTGAACTCATGGGTGTTTTAGCAAACCAGTGCTTGCAAATGGACCACAGTTTTTGCACAATGGCAGTGAAGTGCTGTAAAATTTGGTTGCTATTTAAGCAGGGTATGAGATATTTGGATTGTTGTACTATCTGTGTTAAGTTAATCACTAAATTCTACTTCGTCTTTGGATTTAATAAGCATGAATGAGAACCTAAGACACAAGGTTTGCTTACGGTGTGCAGAATCCTTATAATTCATCACTGGAAGTCTGTGGATCAAGTAGTGGACCTGCAATATCAGTATCTGCAAATATGGTATCCGTGACCCTAGGGACAGAGACTGACAGCTCCATCTTATGTCCGGCTAGTTTTAACTCGGTAGTGGGCTTCAAACCAACGGTTGGTCTCACTAGCCGAGCAGGCGTCATCCCAGTCAGTCCAAGACAAGACACAATTGGGTACGCAATACGCACATTTCTTTCGTTCTTTAACAAAGTTTACTTTTTGCCCAAAAAAATTTCACTTTCTTATATGATCAATTATACACTTTACATTGCTCTAAGTTTCTGGTAATTTGGATAAATTGATCAATATTAACATCTTGTATAATTTTTATGATTGACTTAAAAATTGGATAACAAAGTGGTCATATCCTAACTCCTACTATGTTGGTTGGAACAGGCCAGTCTGTAGGACAGTAGCTGATGCTGTTCATGTCCTTGATGCCATTGTTGGCATTGATAGCAATGACAATGCAACAAATGAAGCATCACAGTATATCCCAGCGGGTGGCTATGCACAGTTTCTCAGGGCTGATGGTCTCAAAGGAAAGAGATTGGGGATAGTGAATCACATGTTTCTGCAAATCAAGGATGATCCTTTCTTGAATCAAACTTTTGAGCAGCATTTTACCACACTGAGGTAACAGAATAACTTTATGTGTACTTTCTAGTCTCTATGAACACGATAAAACTATCCCTTGCTGCATTGTAGGGAACAAGGTGCAGTTTTGGTAGACAATCTTGAAATAGCCAACATTGGAGATATTCTGGATTTTACTTCAAGTGGTGAATTTGTAGCATTGTTAGCTGAATTCAAAATAGCCTTGAACACGTACTTAAAGGACCTAGTGGAATCTCCTGTGAGAACCTTAAGCCAGGTGATAGCATTCAACAACAATTACTCGAATGTGGTGAGTGTATGAGCACAAATCTCTTCGTTTCTGCATTAATATTCTATATGCAACTGATATACTAGAAGTAGAAGATACATTTTTTATTGGACAATATTGTGTGCAACGGAACTTTAAAATAAATGCCAGTACTAAGTAATAACCATGAAAGAACAATTAACGAGAGTTAAAGATTAGACTAATAAACTGATTTGACTGGAGATGTATAGTCAAAAAACCATAGGGAACTGCTACAAAGATACTGATATAGTCAAAAAACCGTAGGGAACTGCAAAAAAGCTACTGATATTCGACTCTCAAAATCACACTCGAATTCATATTTTCTATTCCCAAAGACGCGCTTTATTTGCTTGATTCTTACTTTCTATTCCTAACAACTTGCTTCACATACTTGCGTACATGAGTATCTATAGCAGTCTTGTAGATACCTTCTAGGCGCATACATATACACATACATTTTGCACCTAGTAGATAATTCCTAGATAATTTCATGTATCTTGTAATACATGTATTCGAAGGATAAAATGAACGGCATACTTTGTGCTCATTCACAGGAAAAGATCAATGAATACGGACAAGATCTCTTAGAAGCAGCTGAGAAGACTAATGGAATAGGAGCAAAAGAGGTGGAGGCATTGTCAAATTTGGCAAGACTGTCTAGAAATGGATTCGAAAAGTTGATGACAGATAAGAGCCTAGATGCCTTGGTGACTTATGCTAACACTGCTTCTTCTATCCTTGCAATTGGTGGCTTTCCAGGCATTGTTGTGCCGGCAGGATATCATGACACTAAAAAGTACCCTTTTGGAATTTGCTTTGGGGGACTAAAAGGTTCGGAGCCAAAGCTGATTGAGATTGCCTATGCCTTTGAGAAGGCAACTAAGATCAGGAAGCCTCCACCTGTTAATTCTCAAGACCAACTTATATCTAGCACTCTCACTCCAGCAGTTGAGTCCACAATACCTACCAGCGCTGCAGCTGTGGGAAGACCCAACATAGCCACCCAAGAGCACCTCCTGGGAAGTCGCTTGCATGACACCAGTTGAGAAAGTGGTAAATCATTGGTTCAAAGCATATGGTATATTCTTATCGATGGACAGCTTAAAACTTGTAGAACAATAATACATTAGGACAATAGCATTGATGAATGGTGCTGAGAGAATATTGTGATTGTGATTGTGATTTTGACAATGTTGCTTAGAGACTAAAATTGTAGTTTGTGTTGAAAATGATCAAATTTAAATAAAAACTTGTAATTTAAATAATTAAATATTTTATTTATCTTATAAGAAAATTTTAAAATAAATTGCAGTTTAAGACGAATCTAAAAAAAAATCTTTTAGTTGAAGAGGTGACAACATATAATGAAGTGCAGTCGCATCACTCTCTCTCAACTGACAGTGTAATCGTTTGTCAAATTAAAATAACAGAGTATGTGCATGGATATTAGATAGGTAACATATGTATATATATAACCTAAAAGTGTGGGATTTTACATTTACAATTATTTGTGGGATTGGATGGATGGGTTCACTATATATATATTTGTAGGATGGGGCAGATGTATAAAATAAACAGTTCAGATTGACACAAAACAACTCGTGTAGACCCGAGAGAGAGATCTCTCATTGAAAGGTTGACGGTGAATATGTGTTATATGTGTGTATATATATATATATATATATATATATTACTATATGGGATCGGGCGTATCACTTGTCAAGCCAAGTGATAATTCTGGTTTTGACTAAAAGATGATGTATGAGTAAGCCAATCATCAATAGCATTAAAGAGTAGCTATAATGCATGAGCTTGGATGGGGGGAAATATTTCAAAAACGAGCCTCCAACAACCAAGAACACAACACCAGAAAATAAAAGGCTAGCACTCACAATGTGGCAAATCTTTGCTGTTGTGAATATTTATTCTCAAAATATAAACTGCCTAAAATGTTTACAAGGCATGGCTTAAATAGCCTAAAACTAGTCCTTTCATTACGAGGAAAACAATAAAGAGAAAATCATAGAAACTATTTTCATATCTTTATAATTAATAACGAGATCAATACCTATCTAATTAATAACGAAATTTGTAATTAATTAAAAGATTTGTGCTCATTATTCTATAAATTATCTTGATGATCCTCCCACCCCCTGCCCATGCTCCTGCATCAAACTTTGTTGCTGCCAGAATTCTCCTGCAGCGGTTTATTGGACCACTTAAAGGGAACATTAATTGGTGACCATGGTTAATACTTCGGAGATCATAAAAATTGCTGACCATGGAATTGCAAATTTAATTTTATGAACTGAAGGGATGTCTTATAATCTGCTTGTTGGATGCCCAGTTCATAGTTGATCTTGAATGCCAAACGAGTATATGTTTGATGTGTTAAAACCCTAAGAAGCATTGTCCCAAACCCGAATAGACAAGACATTAAATTCCAATTACAAGCAAATAAGCAGTACAAGTTATATTTATTACAAGTGGCCGGGACGGCCAAGGCTATATATGAACTGGTCATACACAAGCTTTTATGACGAAAAGATTTGCCAAATGTAAAAGTAAAACAACATTTATTTCCAACATGTATCTGGACCATCTTCTTCTCGAATATTCCGAAAATGCTGCAGAATTCAGCCGATCATTGCCATATGCTCTTCATATTTTATGCTAAAACGTTATTGTTGTATTTTACTGCACAATAAGGCATGCTTAGTTTTAGCATCTGCATTACCTTTAACTACGATACAAAAAGACATCCTAAACGTATCTAATATATCCGTGAAATTAAATAATCTCTTCATAGCCCAAAGATTTTGGTTATAAATAACCAACCAAGTTGAAGAAACAAACTGGGCTGTCTCAGCAAGTCAGCTACTTCCATTGTTTTCATGGCTACAAAATCACCATCATCCTTTCCTCACTTCCCATTATTGCTTTTGATTCTTCTATCTCTAACATCATTTGGGTCCCAAACTTTCAGGGTCCATGGGCTCTCAATCAGAGAAGCTACAATCTATGATCTCCAACTGGCGTTCAAAGAGAACCAGTTGACTTCCAGACAACTTGTAGAGTTCTACCTTAAAGAAATCCGCAGGCTCAACCCTGTCCTTAATGGGGTCATAGAGGTGAACCCAGATGCGCTTTACCAAGCTGATAAGGCTGACTGTGAGAGAAAGGCTAAGGCCTCTGGTTCATATTCTGGCTTGCATGGCATTCCTATCTTACTCAAGGATAACATTGGGACCAGAGATAAGCTGAACACCACTGCCGGCTCGTTTGCTCTGCTTGGCTCGGTCGTGCCAAGGGACGCAGGCGTGGTGACCAAGTTGAGGAGTGCCGGAGCCATCATATTGGGGAAGGCTAGCTTAAGCGAGTGGGCTAGTTTTAGGTCTCTTACAACACCTAATGGTTGGAGCGCCAGAGGTGGCCAAGGAAAGGTAAGCATGAATTTTCAACTTGTCAAATGTCTGTGAATTGTGATTTTGATTGAATGGTATGAGTTTGACATGTAAGCAATGACTATGACTATGAGAAATAAAATGACGAATCTAGAGCTTGTAATGGGCCCCGGGCCGGGGGCGCCCGCCCGGGGGGGGG
>QANT01007934.1:0-19213 GCA_003254885.1 Purshia tridentata | reverse complement strand
GAGGAAGAGGGTAATACCAGCTTCTTCTTGGAACCTAGTTTAGGATTATATGATGGAGATGCTTAGTTGGTCCCCTCCAAATGAAGCTAAGCTAGCAAAAAGGCAAAATGGGCAATCCTCATGTGATACCTTCACTTTTTCCATGTGCTCCTGCACCCCACCCTGCTCTGCTATTTCAATTATCAGTCTATATCTCTATCACAATCGCACCCAATTTTTCATATGAGATTGAATCACTTAGACGAAATAATTAAGTGGGTAGCTAGCTAGGTCAACCAGAAATTCATGTATTATATGGAATGTATTTAATTATTTAAAGCTAGCTAAGCTAACATTCCCCATGCAAGCAAAACTTAAACTAGCTAAAGCTCATTTCCCAAGTACCAAATTAAACAATATTTTCAAATTCTATTGATTTAGGAGTAGAGTACTATGTGAACCTGATGTTGGACACCACCATCACACCACTAAACAATCTGATCATATATGATATGATATATAATCAATTAACTAGCTATATTAAAAAAGGTTTAGGATCTTCACTCCATTGGAATCAATATTAATATTAATGGGTACAAATACAAGTCATGCCTCATCAAAAGCTATAACAAAAAGTGTCACTATTTTAATTCGATAATTATCACTTCCATGTGTACTGTGTGGTGGTTGTAAATGACATTTCTTAGTGTATAAGAATAGTAATATTCTCTATACAATGAAAAGGTCTTTATATAGTATATACTAATTGGGTGTATTGAGAAAAAATGATAAATTGCTTGCAGAACTCGCTTTCTCTAAACATAATAGAGATGGAGCAAAGCTTAGCGCAATTGGCTGGCACCTAACATGTTCCATGTTGAATTCATTTGTACTTCTCAAATGGTTCAAAAGTAGGCCTTTTTGGTCCAAAGAGTAGTCCAAGCTTTTTCTTTTGGCCAGGACATATTTTTTATATATATAGCTAATTATATGCATTAGGAAAAAGCAATAAGTGGTGAAATTTTGGAGTATTGGACTGGTTCTCATTATTTTTCTTCAATTGTTTAGTAATATAGGAAATATGCTCATTAGTCATTACCCAAAAAAAGAAAAAAGAAAAAAAGAATATCCCCAGCTATCATAAGCTCATCTGGTACAGATTAAGAGTTGTGCAATTGTTAATGATTAATTTTCCATGACAGCTAGTTTAATGGGTCAATCCTCGCTTTTAAGTAGTATAATATGAATCAATACTAATACCTATACAGTCCATGTTGAAGCAGAGCATGTGCCAATGACAGTGTGACATGCACCCGAATTAATTGCATGGTTATATTTATATTATATACTAAATATTGAATGGAGATGATGGTAATGAATGCGACTTTTCCTTTTCATGGGGAAAAAAGCATTCATCAGTCATATGTAGTCCAGATAATGTTAGGTCTGAATCGTCTGATCAAGTAAACTTACATTTATCATCATCTTGTAATTAACTTCAAAATCGATCGATAGTAGTAAATTAATCAACCACTCTTGGCTAGCTCACATCGATCTGAATCAGTTTGGACATCAGACATAGTATATTGATTATTTTCTTGGGTTACATGAATTTGTCAAAGAAAACATGTATATATCTTCTGGCATGCACAATTGTGAAGCCATAGCTGCACTGCATGGATGCCCAAATAAATACGTGTACGTAAGTCTGAAGTACTAGTGTATATATTGTACTACGTACGTACGGATATCTATACACAAAATTTTGCAACTAAGTGCTAGCTCCTGAATATATAGGGTGGAATTTATTTTTTCCGGCCAATTAATATTTTGAAAAAAAAAAATTTGTTTATTAATTGTGTGCAAATTACTAATTGAGAAACATACCTGATCCATCTGTGTGCAAATTTATTAATTTAACAGATCCCGATGGTTTGATTAATCATTAATTGTAGTTTGCTTCAAGAAATAGCAAAGATACAAATTAAGAAGTGATCCACCTTCAGCAGCCATGTCCTGGGCAGCTATACAGAACACATTATCTAAAAATATCTCATATAATATATAATATATATGGAGTACTATGTGTATGTAATTAAGACAATTTATATGGAATTAAGTTTTTGCAAAGAAAAAAAAGACAATATATATGTGTGTGTTTGTAATCAAGACCTTTTTGCCTAGTCCATCCCTATACACCACGTGACAATCTAACTTTAGTAGACCAAAAGTAACAAAAAATATGAAATTTTCCAGGGACGACTCAAAGCAATGGATCATAAACCTTCCTAAACGTACGTCTGCCCATCTTTTGTACACAATTTTAAGAAAGTATTTAAATTCTTATGTCTCCTGGTCTCCATCACATAAAATAAATTTTATAACCACATGCATATTGGACCAGTCTTCTTTATTTTAAAAAGAAGCATAATAATGATCATTTTTATTATCTTAAAGCTTTTAAAAATGCATAGTATGATGTGTTAATCAATGATATTAAAAATAATTAAACAATGTCCAAATAGCAAAAAGTAGAAAACCACATGAGGATCCAGAGGAGGGCAGGTTGGTAATTGGACATTCAGAGGAATGGCTGGAAAAGGGCTTTAGGGCGAGGCAGTAGAGTTGAGGCTTTCCAGTACATAAATCCACAAATTTGTTTGTTTTGTTTTCTTCTTCAATTTTCTTCTGCTTCCAGCCTCTCTCTCTCTCTCTCTGTGTCTGACAGTTTCACATGCCCTGAGACCCATGTCCACATGGAAGTGGTAGAAAATGAGCAAACCACATCTGACCCACCCACCCATTCACATCCAAATCTGACCCACCCATTCACACCTCCTCCACCTCTTTGCCTCCCTCTCCTTCTCTAGTCAATCAATATCTTAATTACCCCATCCTCTTTCGGGTTTGCATTGCATGTGTAAAAAAAATGACTCAATGATCATTATTATAAGCACTATACAAAAACTTATTCTTTTGATTTGTTTCTAGTACTGAGTTTATTTGAGTATAATCTCATACTCTAGAGTTTTAGATGCTAGAAACAATATTTTCTTACTAAAAAATAACATTTGGATTCTTTTTAAATTACATCAAATGGTTGAGAATTGAGATATTAATTTTGAAGAAAAATAAATAAAGGTCGACCGTGGACATAAAGAAAGAAAGAAAGAAAGAGATGATCCTCATTCCTCCCGTCTCTAAAGTCTAAACAAGCCAGGGTTGGGATCTCAACTCTCTGATATTATATTCTAGGCAATTTCAACTTTATTCACTTCTTCTGTTCATTTAACTTTTAAATTATAAACTTTGAAAAATGTGTCAATTTTCATGATCTCTTTCTCTCTCTCTCTCTCTCTCTCGCTCTTTCTTACGTAATACAATAAAGGAAATGTTATCAGCAATTCTCATTGTGTCCCCAAACTGATATTCAGCAGTGCATATATAATATACCACAAACCCTGCTATGTGCTCTAGGCTGTAGCTGCCTTTCCTAGAGAGAGCCAAAAGACAAAGCATTCTTTTCTGCAGTGAGAAAACCCAGAAGAAAAAAAGATAAACAAAACATCTCTTCTCGGGTCTGCAGAACAGAACAGCCCTCTGCATTAGTCCTTAGAAGGTGGGGCTGGTGGAGACTGTTTGGTGTTGTTGGGTCCCTTAATTCCATGTCTCTTTTGTTCCTTTGGGTTTTGCAGGAAGATATTGTCTGCCTTCTTCTGTGAGACCGCAAAAACAATCAATTTTTTTATTTCTCATAGCTAGGGGACTTGAGGTATTCTTCTTCTGGGTTTAGTATGTTCTTCTCATTTCTTCTTCTCTAGCTCATTCTCTGTTTTGCATATCAAGTCATTCTTACAGAAACTTAAACATCTCTTCTCTGAAATTTTGCTGCCAAAAGAAGATTAATATAGACAAGTCTTAATGCAGTCTTTATGACTTTTAACAACTAGGCAAACAGATAGTGACTTAAGCAAAAATTGAAACCACTCAACTCAACTTCTCAGACAAACTGTGTTCTTTTTTGGCGAGACATATACAAAACTGCATGGTTTTTTAGCATTCTCAAATTCTTGAAGCCAATACTAATAACCACTTGATTATCTGGAATTCTTGCAGTTTCTCATTAGAGAGAGCAAGGAAAGGATTGAACAGAAACGGAAGCTCAAAACGTGTAAGCTGCTGTTAGCTAGCTTGTGAAGCAGAGGAGAAAATTAAGGTGAAGATGTCTGCAAAGATTTTGCATTCTTTAACAGATGACAACCCAGATCTCCATAAGCATATTGGGTGCATGAGTGGAATTTTCCAGCTCTTTGATCGCCACCATTTTCTCGCCGGCCGGCGTGTCAATGGCCACAGCCACAAGAGACTTCCTCCTCCAGGTATTTATTAATATTCCCTCTGCTATGTTCAGTTTGGTGAAGCTCAAACTAGTTTCAATACAAGGGCTTGTAATGAGAAAGATTTAGTTTCATTTTCCTTTTTGAAATGAATTCTAGTAACTCATGAGTTTTGAGTAGGGTCAATTTAAGAAATATTTTGCACAGCCATCTGCAATTTGTTACAGAGCATCTGTATGCTTATTAATGGTTATTCATAGGCTATTTCCATTTCACATTCCTAGTTACAGTATCAATGAGTAATTTGACATACCATCCTTCAACCATATACACTCTGTAATTTGTAGCCGCATCTTAAGGTCATAAATATCCTGGAAAATATGCGTTTATGGTTTCATATGCATCAAAATTACTTCTGCAAATCGTAATTTGCTTGTGTTTGTGACAGTATTCTCTTCAACATTTAACATGTGTTTAATTTTATTCCAGGTGAGAATGACAACCACGCAGTAGAGCCCAAGAGCACATTGCAGAAAGCTACAGTAAGAATTCAGCACTCGTGGCTTTAAAGAAAAGCATTTTTCTTTTGATCAGATTAAAGAGAATAATTAGGTACTGTACATAATACATTCAACTTGCAATTGCAGGATAAAAATCGAAAAAAGGTTGTAAAGGAGAAACGAAACTCCACAGAATCATCGAGAACCACTGTTTCTTCTTCTTCTTGCTCATCTAGCTTCTCACCATCTCTTGAAAATAACAAAGCTACTGCTCAGCAAGAACCATCTTCGTCCAGCCAAACCATTTCCAATGAAAAACACACTCAGTGTCAGCACAGCTCAAGCAACCAACCAAATGCTTCAATGCACTTGCGCCGGCAATCCTTTGATCTACAAGATCTCACCAGGGACAGAGACTCAACCTACAGAGAAGTCCGCGGCATTTCAGTCAAACCTGCAGCTAAAGATGGAGTGGGTCATACATTGAAATACATAGACTCCCCCAGGCCTTCACAACCACTGAAATCTATCAAGCCAAGGGTTTCTGGTGTTAACGAGTCATTTCAAGTGCCTGATAAGCTTCGGGAAGCACGGTGGATTTCAAAAGAAGAGAAGGATGGTTGCATGCGTTTGGTACCAAGAGATGCACGGAGGTTCTCTTATGATGGACGAGAGTCACGAGATACATTAAAATCCACCATAAAACTCAAAGAACTCCCAAGGCTTTCTTTGGACAGCAGAGAACGTTCCATAAGGAGAGGTTGTAGCCCTGAAACAAGATCAAATTATTTCTACAAGGATCTGCAGAAGGAGAATGGGAACAGTAACAAAATGCTTGACCTGCAGCAAGAACCTGGAAGCTCTAAGAGACCATCTAATGTTGTTGCAAAGTTGATGGGATTGGATCTATCAGATTCAATGTCAACCACTGTTAGTCCATTAAGGCTGATTTATACCTGCCCATTTGATAGATCAGATCCCTTATCAAGATCATCAAGAACAAGTAATGAAAACAAGCAAGATATTTTGTCTCGGTTACCAAGGAATACCCAGAAGGACTTCGGCTCACCCAAGAGGAGAAGTACTGATTCAGTCATGAAGCCCACCTTGAATTCTGAGTTTCCAATAGAAATAGCCCCTTGGAGGCAGCCCCATGGAGGCAAAGGTTCTCAACGATCAGCTCTCAAGTATCAAGAAGAACCTAAAAAAACCCCAATTTCATCACCTTCAGTATATGGTGAAATGGAGAAAAGGCTAGCAGATCTCGAGTTCAAAAAGTCAGGAAAGGATCTCAGAGCTCTTAAGCAAATACTTGAAGCAATGCAGAAGACAAAAGAAATGATAGATAACAAAAAAGATCAGGCCTCAAATTTTGCATCTCAAATGAGCAAACAAACCACTTTTTCTGACAACACACTGTCAGCAGCCAAGGGTTCCAAATCTCCAAAGAGCCATAAATCACCAAGCATCATCATGAAACCAGCTAAACTTGTTGAGAAAATCCACAACTCTGCTTCCACGATGATCTCCATGGACAACCCACCAGGTCTTCGGAAGCTTCAGACTAGGGATCCTGGTGATAACAGAAAGGAATTGGCCGACAAGAAAACAGCCAAAGATGTGACTCCAAGGAACACTCATATCAGAGAACCTTTCAATCGGAGCCTTCATTCCACTGATAATAATTCTAACCCAAGAACTTTAAAATCCACACAAAAGCCAAAAGTGCCTCAAAATATTAGTGAAGCAAATGCCATCGGCTCAAGTAGGAGCTCAGGAATCACAAGCCCAAGACTGCAACAGAGAAGATTTGGATTGGAGAAGCAATCTCCTCCAACCACTCCATCATCAGAGCCAAGCATGACCAGAAGGCAACGCAATAGGCAATCATTAGAAGCAAGCACCCCAGGTAGAAAACTTGGGCCAAAGTCTCCCAGTTTCCATCAAAGCAATGCCCAATTGAATGAGACTAGCACCAGCACGAGAGATACAAGTCACCAAGATGATACCACTTCTCAGCAATCTGAGAGCAACATCAGCTTGGCCTCACATATAGACACAGAAGTTACAAGCATTCATCAATCGGATAAGATAAAAGGCACACACCATAGCCAAAAACAAAAGGTAAGGGTGTTCTGGTTCTCATTCATTCCCGAAGATAATTTGCTTGTCTGCTTGACAGGGTTTTTTTGTTTCTTCCACACAGAGACCAGCAGTGGGGTTGAGTGATGATAGGTCAATGGCACAACCTGGGAAAGCTTCCTCAGAACAACCAAGTCCTGTCTCAGTTCTTGATTCTACATTCTATAGGGATGAATCACCATCTCCAGTGAAGAAGATGTCATATGCATTTAAAGGTAAATTTCTTTTGCATTTGACATCTAATTATAGGTATATAATGCAAGATTTCTTTACATAAAATTTCCTCAAATTTCTTGCTATAGATGATGAGACACGAAATCTTGATGAAGTGGAGTATGACCCAATGGACCTAGCTCTGTTATCCAATGGCGCAATGCCTAGTCTTGGTGTTGAGATTGATCATAAAAGGTTGGAAAACCTGAAGCACCTGCTTCAGAATCATCGACATATGAGCAGCACACATGAGGATCCCATCATTGGCCACATCGCTCCCCTCTGTGACAGCACAAATCCAGACCACATATACATTTCAGATATATTGCTAGCATCAGGAATTCTTAGGTATCTCGAATCTGCCAGGACAACCATTGAGTTCCACACATCAGACCAACTGATCAACCCTAATTTGTTCCTTGCACTAGAAGAAATCAGAGCAAATACAGAGCCTTTTGATGATGGACAAAGATGCAAGAAAATCCAAAGAAAACTAGTTTTCGATGTTGTTAATGAGTTTATAGTTCAAAAACTAGTAGTGGCAAGCTCATTCAAGCAGTGTTTCTCACCAAACAAGCTGGCAGTGGGGAAACCAAGAGGGCAGCAGCTTCTGAGAGAATTGTGTTCGGAGGTTGATCAGCTACAAAGAAACAACTCAAGTGGCAGCCTAGATGACGAGGAAGACATTTTGAAAAGCATCTTGTTGAAAGATTTCATGGATCAATCAAAGAATTGGACAGAGTGTGACGGTGAAATTCCAGGTGTAGTGTTGGATGTTGAACGGTTGATCTTTAAAGACTTGATAACTGAAATTGTGAGTTGTGATGCAGTTGGCCTGCATGGTTCGTCTGGTGGGCATTGCAGGCAACTGTTTTCCAAGAAGGGGCTTTGGTAACATTGATTTCAAAAACTCAAATGGCAGCCTAGATGATGAGGACGATAGTTTGAGAAGCATATTGTGACACAGTTAAATGGGTGCGGTGTTGACAGTTGAATATTGATCGATTTGATCTTGAAAGAATTACAACTGAAATTGTGAGTTGTGATGCTGCTGGCCTGCATGGTTGGTCTGGACTCTGTTAGGCATTGCAGGCAACTGTTTTCTGAGAAGGGAGATTTGGTAACATTGATTTCAAAACAAAAAAATTCATTTGTAGTCTTACTCTCATTCGCCCTCTTTCCTTTTTTTTTCTAATTTTCTGTTATTATTTCCAGATTCTTTTGGGACACGGGGTGGAGGTGGGGAGCATTTTATTTTAGTTTTATTTCTATCGTTTAGGTTTATCTTCTGTAATATCACAATAACTATTGGGAGAAAATATAGCTCTTCTCTCACATGTAAATCTTTAATAGAGGCTAATGACAAATGCAATTTAAACCGAGTACTACATTTTGATATTATAGCACAACACTCTTTTCATGTGTTTCATATCAGAATCCATAAGATGGTACATACATCACATAAATAATATCCTAAAAAATGCTCATCTGTAATATCCAGGTACATAGTATCACATCATGGAAAGGCGCAACCATAGAGTTTGTTATGGAACTTGAAATAATCAAACTAGCTTGCAGGGACCAGAGTCACCAGACGTTAGAAAATGCCGAGAAAAAGAACTCACACTATTAGAGAAACATGATTTTGATGCCACTCAAAGATTCTGCAAGTCTAAATGTAAATTTAACGTGAAGATTCTCAAATCTCATGTCACACAATAATGCCAACCAATGAAGATAGAAGCTCATATCTATGGTCTTTTTAGCTTTCAGAATTTCCTAAAATACTTTTTCTTTATAGGAATTTCGTGAAATATTATGTGCAAATTATCATGTTTTTAGTCGCCAAAATTGAGGTTGAAGCCATGGAAAATCTTAAAAGGAAAATTATGGGAGAACAAAAGCAATGAACCCATGAAGTTCAGTTATATTGTCTTTTTAAGCTTTCAGAATTTCTTCTATCTAGGAGGACAGTACCTCAAACTAACAAAGCAGTTTAATGCATCTTGAATAGAGATGAAATTTATTCTCCAATTTTAATCTTTTTTTAGAGCATCGAAGCAACACGGATCATAAGTTACCACACTTTCCATTGAAATAAGGTGTAAATAATATGAAACTGAACATAGATTTGATTTGATTTGGTCTACATACATATAGCAACAAGAAACGACGGGAGTAATATTTCTGCCCCATTAAGAGTAAAGTCATAAAAGAATTTCAATTAGAAAGAATCATTAACTGGGTCTATCACAACAACTGACATTAACATACCTTAGAAATTTGTTAAAGTGGGAAAATTCCCTCCAGAACTTTGTAATTCCATTCTATAGTGTCCATATGCAGACAACACTATGCCAACCAACCTCCACTGCCAGTCTCCTAAACAAGTGTACAAATTCTAGGAAAAAACAACCTAATTTACAACTGAGCAAGCTCCTGTGGGTTTTCCATGGAATTCTTCAGAATTTTCTCAGCCCTCCTTTTCTTTTCATCCTTCTCATTTTCTCTCTCAATCCAGGGATAAATTTCGTCAAAACCCTTGTTATGTGGACTCAAATGTAACATAGTACCCAAGGACTTCTTTGCATTTCCAATCTTAAATTGCACTGTTGGCCTCTTGCTCACAAGAAACTTCTTCTGTTCCTCCTCCAATTCACACGATCTCCTCTTCATTGCTTCAATAGCCGGAGAAAAGGTCTCCAGCACTGAAGAACTGTTACCCATGACATGGTTCTCAGCAACAAGATTTTCCACGGTTGCTTCATTTGAAAGTTTAGCTGGTAGAGTAACATGAGATACTTCTGTCTCCCCAAATTGCAGAGGTACAGCAAGAAAAGGGTTACTTTCTCTTGCTTGTTTCGCCTTATCAGCATCTACAGGGTCAACTGAGGGTCCCTCCAACCCATTGCATACCAGCCTCTGCTGAAAATTTAATAGAGAGTGCTCTACATTTCTTTGCTGTTTTTCCTGCTCAATTATAGCAGTGTGAGATTTCGTTGCTCTCTCATTGGATGTTGGTGATTGAGCATATGTATGGGGTTCAGGAAATGCAGGCAACCAAGTAGGTATATGCTCTCCAGGAATCTCTTCACCACTTTGCCAAAAACTCAGAGTCGGCTTCTGGTCCTTAACAACTGGGAATTGAGGAATAAAATAGGCAAACGGGATGTGCTCAGTTTCACTGACATACTGAGTAATTTCCCTAACCGTTCCTGAACTTGCAAGACAATGATTAACGTCTGAAGCACCTGCAAACCCTTGTATCAAGCCCAAATCTTCCAACCCTTGAATGATATCAAAAACATTGCACTCCGTTCTGCCAGATAAATTGGCATAGAAATGCGCTGTCTTTCCAATGTTATGAATGTACTGAACAGCAACATCTGACAGCGTTTCAAGTGCGGACAACTGGAAAGTCTGAAACCCCACTATCTCACATACCTGGGCTACTGCAATCTTTGCAATAGCTCGTGCAAAGTCATCACCGCTCAATCTCCTCGGCGTTCTATTGGGTTGTTCATGCTCTCTTCCACTCTCCCCACCTCCATTGCTCATATTCAACCCCTCATATCAGACGACCCCAAGTGGTATATTCAAAACCAACATTCTTGGTGAAAGCCCCCAAAACGCACATTATTTACGGACGCAGTGTCATCCTTCTATCGATTATACGTTTGTTTGTTTCCTAAGAAAATGCAAGAAAAAAATATTAAAAAAACCCAAAAAAGAATGAAAAAGGAAAATTGCTGAGCAGAGTGAGCCTGATAAACAATTTGATATTGTTTTTTAATTTGGGAAACTTTTTCTCAGTACAGGGAGCTTTCAATTAACCAACGGAACCGTTAGCCGTCATAAAAAGATTCAAAAACACATGAATCAAAGCTTAATTTTGTAGAGCTTTCCTCAGTTTTTTCCAGCAACCAACCCCTAAGAATTAAGCAAACCCTAAAACCTCCCACTTCGAATTCAAATCGAACGAATTGGACCAAGAAAAAGAAAAGACAGAAGCTGCTGAACAAAAGAAAATGAGGCGGAGACTTACCAGTGAAATCAAGGCCTTGGGATCTAACGGAAGCAATGGCCGAGTAGAGGGTTGAGCTCAGAGACACAGTAGTCGTCGAAACACCATTCGCTCCGAATTGAGAATGAGCAAGAAACCGTTGCTATAAAAAAAGGATTAAAGAAAAAAAATCGAAGTTTGGTTTGGGCTTAAACCCTAGAAAAACCACTGGATCGAAGGAGAGGGGCAAAAAGAGAGAGAGAGAGAGAGCGTGGGTGAGTTGAAGTTGGAGGTGGAGGAAATGATTGTTACGAACGAGAAGAAGCGAATGGAGGATTATTTAACAAAGGACAGCTGAACACCGGCGCCGTTTATTGACACCTGTCCCTCGTGGCAACTACATCAGTTGAACGACTTGTCGTTTTTACTCTAGAACTTCTTTTTTTTTTCGGTTGATGGGGCTATGGAGTTTTTTTTATTGAAGAGTGAAGAACTTTAGACAAGTTGTGTATCAAACATTCTAATCTTCTATTACTATAACTAAATTAAATCTTCCATTAGTAAAGAAATGGGGTCGTTACTTTCAGAAGGTTTGGCACTTTGGTGTCAAGATCGATAACAACAATTGATTAGGTAGAGATCGATATTTTGTCATCCGCCAATTAATTAGGCTAATCTCAATCCACATAAATAATATATATCCATCAAGACAACCCTGAGATCAATATGATGGTAGCATGTGAATGTGTAATAAGTTATTAGGGCTCCATTTTGAAACGTGAAGTTTTCTATTTTCCTTTGAATTTTAGACTTGTTTAATAAAGTGAAAAAAATATGGCTAAACTAATGAAATATTCGTTAATTTAATTTAAAGTTTAAAACTATATATATAAGTTATCATATATTAACTGGAAAAATTATAAATTTTAAAGACAATACATATACATGAGTGGTTAATTAGCGCTTCCGCAACAACTTTGCTAATCGATGTTCATCCTTCACACCCTGAGGCGCACAGACCAAGAATATACACCATTATCGAACCTGGAATCTAGACGATCCCTTAGACGGTCCTAGTAATGGCAACCTAAAAAAAAGGCTTTATGCATCATCAGCGACGCTGGTGCAGATTTTTATTCCTTCTGCCCAACTTCCCGAAAATAACGTTTAACTTGCATGTTAAGCATATATATAGCTGAAGTAGCATGATTGGAGCTTCTTAGCACTGAGGCTACTACCTATAAGCTTCAACCCCCTTCCTTACTTATATGAAGGAGTAAGCAAGACTTTCTACGTAGGCTACGATTTCGAGTTTACAGAAATTTGTAAGGGTCGGACCAAATCCAAGCTCCCTAGCTAGCACAATTTTCAAGGAGATAAAACATGACCAAATTCATCAAGTTCTTGCAAATTTAATTTGTAGTGATGAGATAATAAATGGCCGAAATGAAATATTGGGTGCGCGAACATAGGTACATTTTAGGATTAACAAATTTGAATTGACGAGCATATTTGGTGAAACTGAAAATTTATATATATGGAGAAGTATTCATGACATCTTATTTTTCACACAAATTTTTGATAGGGTCTATTTTATATAGGATATTAATAATTCAAACCGTCTATTTTTTAGATCTTCATAATAAATAGTTTAAATCGTTGAAATTATATATAAAGTAGGCTATATTGAAAACTGGTGTCAAAAAAAAAAATGTCACCGATGCACTCCATATATATATGCCCCCATATTTGTCAACTATATGCAGCTGGAATGAAACTTCACTTATTGTGCCAGCTGCTGCGCGCAGCATATATAGAACAGTACTATCCTGCAGTTCCTATAAAGAGATGTACATACCACAAATTAAGCAGACAAGTAAAACATGAATCACTTATAGTCGTACTGCTACCTCGATCAACTGATCATTACTTCTTTAATTAAGTTTTTGATCTGACCAAGTACACAAGCTCATAATTAATAAATCCTTAATTATGATACCTAACTAATAGATTATATATATGCATGGTTGCTAATTGCTATGGCAACGAGGCTCGCTGCAAGCCTGCAACTGCAATATATATAGTATATCATCAAATATGCAAGCTGAAAATTCATATATATGTATGATATTCTGATAGTTTTAAATTTGTGGCGGAATATACTATGATATTCGAAATAAAAGAAATATGGGTTTATATAATTAGTTCCAGATTCAAATGATATATATGAAAAAACTTGTAGATTTCAAAGAAGAGCATACAATATGATGTCTCCAGGCCTATGTATAACTAACTATATATATATATATATATATTCTTCAATTCCAAGAGATATATGTAACAACAAATTAATCATAAGGGGCTAGCTGTAATTCGATTTAGATGGTAGGCTAATTGGTATTATTGGACAACTGGAGATCTAAACAAAGCTATATATATATGCATCTTGGAGCTTAATTAATTAGCTAATTGATTGGGTTCTTCCTCGGTTTCTGTATTTAATATATTTGAAATTAAGTTGTTGGCCTTTACTTGTACTAGCTAGCACTTTACAATACATATCATAAATTAAGCTGCGCGAGATTCCTTCCATGAGGCATGAGCTTGACATTATATTATTAAATATGGAAGAGCTTGTTGGTTGGATCTTGTGTTTGTGATGTTGACAGTACCAGTACGTACTCGCAGCTGCCTCATGCGTCTCACTCGATCATCTCCATCCATCGTTATTAATTAAGCCCTTCTCGATCCCCTCTTTCCCTTCACTTACTTCCTTCTCAGAATCTTCAAAACGCTATTCATTACTGCAGACCCAGTACTACTGTACTATTACTCCATTCTCTCTCTCTCTCTCTCTCTCATTTCTAGGGTTTTAATTTAATCTAGCTAACTTTTTTGCAGCTGCTAGCCTGCTACAGGGAACAATTATTGCAATATTTATACATATGAATGTAAGAATATCATCACCAAGCAGAGACATAATTGGAAGGTAATGCATCATTCCGCAAGTATCACACATGCACATATAATTAACCAAGGAATTACTGAAACCTGGCCAAAATTATTGAAGGGGCGCAAACTTGTTTATATTTTCTATTTCTTTTCAATTAAATATTCACATAAAAAATTTAAATTCGAATTTCTAACAATATATATCATGTAATAGGTTTTTTGTTTTCTACTGAACTGAATATTATATATATGAAGTATGTATGAACACAAGCGTGCCGTCTCACCGGCCATTATCAAGCTATAATATTCATATATATATATATATTAACCAAAGCTTTGAATATATTAATAATGTTCCAAAAACTCATTTTTTTTCTTAATTGAATTGCGTATTTGAATATCACATAATTAACACGTACTATAATCAAATTAAGCAAAACTAAGGAGGATCATCGATCAAACTCGATATCCACACACAATGATCAAACACATACTAATTAAGAGAAGTGTCAGAGTGAAATCCAACATGTAGTATTAATGTGCTCCTCGATCTGTACCTTTGCTTGATAGCTAGCTCCATCCTCGAGGCACATATTTCCTTTATTTCTTATAGAGAGGAAAGCTAGAGTACTATGATCATCAGCTAGCTAGTATATATCATTTAGAAGGAGAGTCCAGCTGGTCTTTATTTGGCTCATCATTTATGCTACTTCCAGTGTTGTGTGAAGAGTATTCATGAACAAGCTTACGCATCATACTCAAATGGGGGCCCGGGGCTCTCATCAGCAGCTGTTGAGATTGGCTATTAGGGTATAGAGAAGTACTTGAGCTTAGCATTTGGATGTGGTTGAATTGATCATGTCTTGGATCAATCTGATCCCCTGATCTACCCGTGGTAGCATTATGTGATGAATTAGGAAAATAAGATTGTGTCTGAGACCCAGTTGATAAAGACAATGTGGATGGCAACACATTGAAGTTGTGGAGATGGTGATGATCATGATCTGCATTACTTTGGGATGTCATGAATCCATGGCTCGCTAAATGATGAGATACGGGAAAATTCGAAGACTGCTCATGATCATGAGCCTCCCAATTGTGCTGATCAAAACCGTAATTAGGGGCTGGAATGGCATTATTCACAAGACCACCTGGAAAGAACATTGGATGATGATGATGATGAATATTACTACTACTACCAATACCATCAACATTGCCTTGTTGTTTTTGATGGTCATCATGATCATCATCTTCAACACTCATATGACCTTTCTGTTTTTGGTCTTCCTCATCATTTGCTGTGTCCATTCCAATTTGATGATCATCATGATGAGAAGTACTAGTAGTACTACTCATCATCATGAGCAGTGATGGATGATAAAGATTTAGGCCAAAATTGGGTCCTGCAGCAGCAGGAGGTGGAATATTTGGCAATGGAGGAAGCTCATCAATTTCATGCTTAGCGGCTGTGAGCAACCAATCCACAACCTTGCTAGGCTGGTTCAGACCAAGCCTGTCTTGAAGATCATACAATTGAATGGCAGTGGGTACTGAGAGCCTCACCCGCCTGTCTCGCAGCCCTCTCACAGTGGTCACTTTGCTGTGTCTGTCTTTTCCTCCAAAAGCACGCGACACGCGCACAATCCTCGGATCCTTCAGCCTTAGCCATGGCGCTCCTGATGATGAAGTAGTATGACCGGCTGTTGATGATGATGATATTGATAAAGCTTTTGATTCATCGTCACCAATAGTACTGGAATTAATGCCTGCTGCTCCTGCTTGTAAATCTGATTCATTGGAACTCTTAATCATCATCGTATATGTAATCTCTTCATTGGTTGATTGTACAAATGGAAATTTTTATCATTGCAAGTTGAAGATTTCTCAGATTTCTTTTCTCGATCTTCCTGATAAACTAACTTCGGTTCTTGATGGATGATTTTCTCTCTCTACTTTCTTTTGATATTCTGCTTCGATCACCATTCATATATGAAAGAAATTATCAAAACTACGAAATAATTAAAGAATTCATAAAAACCCTTGATCAAGATACGTGTGTGCACTTCGATGCTATGTATATGATGAACAAAAGTCAAAGGAGATTAAAATTATGAAAAGGGTCGACAAGAATTAAGCTACATGGAAATGTTTTTGTATCTTAAAACTGATAATAATTAGATTAATTATTTCAAATATTATGTCTAGCTTGCTCCCAAGTCCCAAGTTCACATTTCTAAGCAACAAATTAATCAATCAAATCGGGTAAGCAATTACAACTATATATTATATTATGAAATGAAACTATGTGATGCAATGTATAGAAGTCTAAAGTTAATTAACCATATTGATGATGAAGGTGTAGTTAATTAACTTAAAATTGATCCAACTTACACGAAACCAGACTTTAAGAAACCTGCAGATTGTTGTTGCAGACCAGTACGTTTGATGCTTGACTACACAGAGATGACAAAGAGAGGAGGCATAGTTTGCGCTTTGCAACGACGTCGTGGAAATTTCCTTGTAAATTTGGTAGCTAGTTAGAGAACTCAACCAAAAAATTTGAAGCAGATGATTAATAAAATGTTTTTTGTTTGTACGTCTGGCTAGCTATAGCTATTAGCTATAGAGTAGTGGAGAATAAACTAACTAAATCGATAGATGTTGAAGAATGAAGATTAACTTTATCGAGTTGAGAAAAGTAGGGCGCCGGAATTCCGCCGACCATGCTAACTATGCTCCAAGCGAACAAAGATAAAGGAGTGGTACAGACACTGCCACGTGGCATACTCACATCAACTCATCAAATCAATGCATGTGCACCGTGTTACTCTCCCTATCACATCGTTTCCTCTTTAAACAATCATTAATGCGTATGTTTTAATGATAATTAAGACCATTAAAACTGCTTTTTAATTGTTTGTACGTACATGAAAAGTAAAATTTAAGCAACTTCAATTGGGGACCATGCATATATGCCTGGACATTCGAAAGTGGTGAGTCATGCTTTATCGACAAATTAACAAAAGGGTTTTGCTACGGGATGGAATATCCCTTTCACAAGCACGCCGAGTTACCAAGAAAGATGAAACGTTCATCATGTGAGAAAAGCCCAAGTTTTCATGTCATCGATCATCACCCCTTCATTTAATATGTAGTCCAATTTCGATGGATATCATATAATTGATTAACAATTTAAATTTAAACATGATTTCATTAATTGATCAATCATTAATTTCATCTCTTATTACATCACACGTAGTGAAGGCTGAAGCTATATATATATATAAATTAAGTTTAGAAAATATCCAATAATATAATGATTAAAAAAATGTAATCATGTGATGATCGACTAGGGCAAATAATACATATAATGAAAGCAGATTTCATGTGGGTAATGAAGAATATGAGTTGAAGTTTAGATTAAGAAGAAATGCACTTGGATATCAACGTGATGGGTTACAAAAGTTGTGGGGTCTATAGTAGTCTTTACATTGACATGTCTATGCATGATAGAGTGATAGGGACTTAAGAAGACAATGAGAAGCTACCATGTAGGTGAGGGACCAATTCCATCATTTTCTTTCTTTTAAAAGAGCCACTGATCAGTACTGAGTATACTCAGTAGCAATAAGAATAGGACCACACGTACTACTTTTTTCTAGTTGCAGTGAGATTTATATGCACGGAGCTTAATTAGTGATAATATGAATTGAAGGCTTGAGAAACCTAAAAGCTGACACCCGCAGATCGAAATGAACCAACTTATATATTAAACCCCATTTCAATTAGGGACTTCTTCCACTTTGCAAATAATTCATGTGCTTTAAGCTTTCTTCATCGCTATATTGTTAGGTCTTTGCTATATATTAATGAATAATCAGAACTTCAAAAACCCTACCTACCTATATATATATAGTTCGTAATTAGTTAGTGGATCGAAGAGATAGAGATGAGAGAGAGGAAGGGTCTTCAGTGGCACAGCTTCTTTTGCAGGAGGGACTGAAAAAGATGGGACAGAAAACTTTAGGGTTTTCGTCTGTGGGTAAACAAGCAGTACGTGGCGAGCATATCAAGAATATTGAGAGTAGCGCACAGTAAACAGTATACGTACTGACTGTATTCTGAGGCTACTTCACAAACAAACTGACTACTTCTGGTGTTGCATCCAATAAATGGTCCCCAGATTCCTCCCACAATTATAACCCTTATTTCTCTCAGCTCACCACTACTCAACCTCACATTGATCACTCGATCTACCCCCAAACCATCAAGTAAAAAACAACTTCATCAAAATTAAAAGGCCGCCAAATCAGAAATTAAAGTGTTGATCGAATATATAGGTTCGGCATGGGAATCAACTTACACTTACTGCTTATTTTATCCATATATACTATCACTACAAGAAGAAAGACTTTGGGCGACGGAAACAGTTTGTCGCCCCAGACGTCTGTTCGTCGCCCAAACGTTTGGGCGACGGAAACGTTCGTCGTCCATGTTCGTCGCGGAAACGTGGCCGCCCAAAGGCTTGGGCGACGAAATTTTCAGTTCGTCGCCCTAATCAGATTTGGGCGACGAACAATTCGGTTTTGGGCGACAAATTATTCCGGCGGCCAAACATTTTTGGGCGACGAACCAAGTAGCTCGCCGCTTCAAATGAAATGGGGCGACTACACTATTCGTCGCCCAAGACACTTTAGGCGACGAACATCGGGCCCGTCGCCCCAAATTAAAATATTTTAAAAAAATTTCATTTACTTGGGGCGACAAATATAACTTTCGTCGCCCCAAATTCAAATATTTAAAAAAAATTTCATTTAATTGGGGCGACAAATGTAGCTTTCGTCGCCCCAAAATTCTGATTTTTTTTAAAAAATAATTCGTAGATTTTTTAAACGATTTTCAAATAAAAAATATATTAATAAATTTGTAAATAAATGTATTGTGTACACAAACAAAAAAAAATTTAAATAACGATTGTTTGTAAAGGGATATCGAAGTGCATATAATTGAATTAGTCGAACTTTTGTAAACATATTTGTGTACCGTCTCAGGAAAACAATAATTAAATTACTTAAATTTTATATATA
>QANT01007933.1:0-45137 GCA_003254885.1 Purshia tridentata | reverse complement strand
TTTGATAACTAGATACTTGGAAGGCAACTTTTACATTTGGATGGCTTAGTTTCTTATTGGTTTGTGGTTTATGTGTAAACTTGTGATTGGTGAAAAGAAGGTGGTTTGTGTGTGAGTTTGTGATTGGTGAAGGAAAGTGAGGTGTGTGAGCTTGTGATTGGTTTTAAAAGGATGAGTCACCACTAGTAGTGATTATAAGGCATGGTGTGAGCTTGTGATTGGGTTTAAAAGGGTGAGTCACCACTAGTAGTGATTATAAGGCATGGTGTGAGCTTGTGATTAGTTTTAAAAGGGTGAGTCATTACTTAAGTAATGATAGCCATTCTAATGGCATAACTAGATGAGTTAACTAAATAGTTACTTGAACCAAGAAGTTGGCTATAAATAGGGAGGTTATGTGAGTGATGAGCACTCTTAAGCAACCGAAGAAGGAGAGAAAGAAAGGAGAGAAAGAAAGGAAAGAAAGAAAGGAGAGAAAGAAAGGAGAGAAAGAAAGAAAGAAAAGAAAGAAAGGAAAGAATGAAAGAAGGGAGAGAAAGAAAGAAGGAGAGAAAGAAAGAAGGAGAGAAAGAAAGAAAGAGAGAGAGAGAAAGAAAGAAAGAAAGAAAGAAAGAAAGAGAGAGAAAGAGAGAAAGAAAGAAAGAAAAGGGAGAGAGCTAGAGAAAAGGACATGGAAGAAGAAAGGAAAACTTAAGAAGGAACCCACAGGTTTTAGTCTCTATAGGATTCAAGAGGTTAGAAAGAAAGGTGAGCTCAAGGAACCCATAGAGACATGGGTGTTCTTATTAAATTTTGTTAAAGTTGAGTTTTAAACTTTCAATTTCAAACCCTTGTTTTATGTTTTTGAATGAAAATAACTTTTAAATTATCTTGTTATAGTCCTAGAAACTTGTTTTGTGGTTTAAAATCGAAAGAAAATGAAAAGCAAAGAAACTTGAAAAATCTGAAAATTTTCTCAGAAAATTCACAGTTTTATATGGCCTCCTTTTGAGACTTATAACTAGAGTTTTAACCACTCATTTTGAAAGATCTTTATATGGTTGTAAAGATGGTATTACAAGATTTAAAACGAGTATAAGATTGCTAAAATTCATCAAGTTTTGAGGTATGAAAATGAGGTGGAAAGTTGAAGAAAAATCTGGAAATTTTCTGGGAAAGTGACAGTTCGAGTGGCTTATTTTGTGGTCATTTATCTTGAGTTTTCTAGCTCCGTTTTGAACAAATTTTATATGGTTTTAAAGAGGTGTTGCAGATCTTTAAAAAAAGTCTAAGTTTACATAATTTGATGAAGGTTTAATAGCTTAAAAGTTAAGCCAAAATTGAGATAAAAACTGGAAAATATGGGCTGTTTTGAAGAAAATGTTGAATAGTCACTGGTTAGCGACCCTAGCGCATGGTTGTGCTTGTGGCTCTTTCCAGCAGCATTTTTGACTCAATCTTGATTATTTTAACTATATTTTTATTACGAGTCTAATGGTACTAATTTTAAGTCAATCAGATACCTATAAGTTAGATTCTCAGTCATACTCTTCTTAAGAGGAGAGTGAAAATAAACTTATATTGTGTCTAAACTATAAAATATTGAATTTTATAGACCTGGGCACGTGGAAACAAACCAAGAGAGAACCCTTCAAGAAATTAAGGTAGGTCGTCCCCAATGACTGGACTATATATTTATAGATATATTGTTTCTTGGTATACTTTTTGTGTGATATGTTTTATTTTATTCAATCCAAACTGTTCTCATTCTTGTCAGTTCAATTATTATGGTTATTCTCTTATTATCTTTATTATTGTTTATATCATTTGTGGGTATGATCATTTAATTTTCATTACTGATTATGGCATTACATGCATAATCAAAAGTGCATGAGAAAAGTGTGGTTGTGAACAGTGTCAAGAAAACGATTAATTGAGACACCGGGGAGAAAGGGAGATGTACCCGATGGTCTCGTGATTTATTAGAGACACTCAGGAGAAAGGGAGATGTACCTGGTGTTCTCATGTTTGTTGAAGGAAAAGTGGAAAGAACAATATTTAAAATATTTGGGGCTAAGGGACGGACGGGTGTTGGCTCATACATGAGACATTCGGGGCCATAGTGGTAAGATGCACGGTATGGGACGTGTAGGCCTATTTGTCTTTTGTGTGTGTCAACGGGAGTAGATAAGGAGTGAGTACATGCATTGTTCATCTTTGCATGTATGATTGACAGTGATTATTTACTATCTTATTAAATGTTGATCAAGTTTAATGGCTGTCCATGAGGAACTAAAAGTCCCTACTGAGCTTTAAAAGCTCACGCTGTTAACAGACTTGTGCAGGTGCTAATCTCAAGAAGCGACATCAAGTGGTGCATAGGAAATTGCTGTGCTTACTATTACACTATTAGTAGCAAATAAATGTACTTCAAAAAGCAATTACCCTGTATTTGGAACCTACCTACTCTGATATAAAGTAATAGTTTACTTTGACTTGTTTAAGAACTTCGCTTTAATTTTTAAGCCAAATTAATTTACTCTACGCTAGTATATATCACATTTTGGTTGAAGTTAATTAACTTACTTCGATCAGGATGTGACTCACACCTAAATCTGAGATATATAGTATATTTTAGATTTGGGGCGTGACAGTGGCACACGCGAATCTCCACTATTGCTTAATCTAATTTCTAAAAGGGGTTTTTTTTAATAAGTCCATTTGAACACTTTAACTGTTCATTAAACCCAAACACGGAAGTACATAATTTTGCTGGCCCACTTTTTAAAATGATCAAAGACATGCAAAGAGAAGCCACTAAAAATAAACATAATTACAACATTGCCACCAATTATTCTTTGACAACCTAACTTAATAGACATTGCTTTTTCATGTTCCATTCCTTATTTTATTAATAAATTCTTATAACTTACTATCTAATCCACTATGTCTTTTCATGTACATTTTATTATTTTATTATTTTACTATTGAACTATTATAACTTGTCAGTTGTTGTTGACTTGTTGCTTTTAGGTTATTAAACTAAATTTATACTTAAAAAAATCACATCCAAAATTGTATAGTGAAAAAAACACAAAATTAAATTCCTACTTACATACAATGGCAGTAACATTTTATTACCCATTTATATATTGTTACTGACAACAATAGCACCACTTACATTGTTACCAAATACCATAGCCCTTTACATATTGTTACTGACAAGCAGTGACAATCATAGCCCCATTTACATGTTGTTAATACTAGTAAGTAACAATCATAACCCACTTATATATTGTTATTGACAAATAGTAACATACCATAGCCTCCTTTACATATTGTCACTGCGTGTCAGTAACAATCATAACATCACTTACATATTGTTACTGTTTGTCAATAAAAATTATAGCCTCACAACCCCTACTTATATATTGTTACTGACAAGTAGTAATAATTATAGCCACATTTATATAGTTATTAATTGTCAGTAACAATCATAGTCCCACTTACATATTGTTACTGATTGTCAGTAACAATTATAGCCTCACTTATATATTGGCTATAAATGACCAAATCTTGTATTAGTTAAATGATCCACAATTATATATCAGGAATCTTGATGCATGTAGAAGTAAAAACCAACATACACCTGTAAGTTCTGAGATGTGTGTAGTATATATATACCATAATTAGACTAATTTTCTGCTCGAGCTCTGCCAAACTTTTAATCTAAGCCATTCAATAATTTTTGATGGCTCATAAATTTTTCTTCTTCATTTTTGTTTTCTTCTCCCCTTTTTTTAGCCTTTCTCTTCCTTCTTTCCTTCTACACTTTGTATCTCCCAGAAACATAAACCACTGCACCACCCCATCTCCTCTCCTTTTTTTTCCTTTGTCTCTTCCTTTCTCTCCCATCTCATCCAAGTAAGTTAACTATAAAGATTAACCAAAATCTATAACTTTGACATCTCAAAATCCAAACGCAGCATTTCGACCCTAAAATTCCTTAAGTAACTTTTGTGCATCTTTTTTAATTCGGGAAGAAAAAAAAACTGCATCAAACATTTGACCCAATATTTTTAGTTTCTGATCTTTGGCTTAATTTTCAAGTTTGAAGAAAGTGCAAGGAGAGAGAACCTTGGAGAGTGGGGAGAGGGAAAGGTGGCGATTGCTGAGAATTGGAAGGCTCCACGAAGTGTGAAAACAAAAAAGAAACACAGTTCTCTATGAAAAGAATCCACAAAGAAGTTGATTACCTTTGGAGGCTTGTGGGAGTTGAAAAGGCCAGAGAGACAAAGTGTAGAGGGAGCGAAAGGAAGAAAAAGGAGAAAAAAAATGCAGAAAAAATCTAAGCCATCCTCCCTTCCTATCGTGTTGGCTAAAGAGAGTAGGCCACAAACAAAGGGAGACGAGAAAAAAGAAGGGCAAAATTGCCATTTAAAAAAAATAAACAAGAAGTGGACCGGATAAAACAAAAAAGTGGGCCGGCCAAATATTGGGTGGACCGGCTGGAAATTCAATAAAACAATGGATTACATAGGATAAAAGAAGCCCAAATGAATGTATCGGTAATTATCTCTTTCTAAAAACCAATCACATGGATGTAAATAATAATAAAATAATCCTCAAACCTTCGAAAATTAGAGTACAACTTGTGTGGAGAGATTCTTGCCAATTCATCATGTTGAGCGGCAAGAAAGAGCAATTAAAATTTGATATTTGACAAAGAGAGAGAGAGAAAGTGTGGAGAGAAAAAGGGAGGCCAAATGTCAAGTTTTAATTGGCCTTCTCTACAATCAGCATGATGACGTGGTAGAAAATTTTTCACGCAAGTTTTTCTCTAAAAATTAAATAATTAAAAAGAACCCAACACCCTGCAATCGTCTTTGTGGATGCTCGGTTGGAGAAGGGTTGCCATTGTGTGTGGGGAGGGAAAAAGGGTTGGGGATCCTGACTTGGGTTGTAGCATTGTTGGGTTTTCTTTTTAGTTGTTTGTCTTTTTTCAAATAATTTGTTTTAATTTGTTTTAATTTGTTTTATTTCATTTTGAAAAGTTTGCCCTGTTTGGTATTCTATTCAAAAATTATATATATACTAAAACGCAGTTTGAGGAATCACTGTTCATACTGTAGCTTAGGAATAGTGCTTTTTCTTTTTTGTCCTCCCTGTCTTCTGTGTGTTGGTTGCTGGGTATTGGGATTAGTGGGTTAGTTAGTTGAGCCCATTTCGGTCAATTACGTCCTATTTCCTTTCGCCCCTGTCTTTTCCTTTTTTTTACGCTTCATGCCATCTCTTCTTTTCTCCCTCACAAATTTTTTTTTTTGATCTGAGTTGCCATTGTTAGTTTTGGGGTTGTTTGTGCCCTTTTTCATCATTTACCTTCCTTTACTTTCCCAATTTTTTTTCCTCGCGTGCTATCTCTCCTCACTCTCTCTCTTTTTCCCCTGCACGCGCGACACCGCCCTGCCTATACCGAGCCGGGCATTCTCCCGCCACTTTCGGCCGACCCAGCCCACCGGCGTGACCCCCAGACGCCGGCCACCTCCTCCATGGCTTCCTTTGGCTGGCCCAGCTCCCTACACAGAAAATAGCCCAGAAAACCCAAATAGCCACGCGCTTCCATAATTTCAAAAAAAACCATAACAACAAATTAGCCCAATGGTAGTGGTGGTGGCTTTTAGATCTGGGTATGCCAAATATGGCAAGAAATTGACATAATGTTGCAGCAAATTGACAGAATATTGACGAGAAAATTGTGCAAGCAAGATCGAGAATTGATGAGAGAATTAGAGATGGACATCAGTAATCAAAGCCTGAGAATCAGAACCTGAGATTGGAGGAGAGAAAGAATCAACTACCAATGATTGTCGATGTGTGCAATCACATAGTGGCTCTGATGCAAAATAAAAGAATAGTGTTTGGGAGAAAATTAGAGAGAAAAGAGAAAAGTAGACAAAATTAGAAAGATGATTTTCATTCTTTTTCCTTGAAGTTATTGAAAATTAGAATGGCTTTGAATTGGTTGGTTAGCTTTAGTTTTGTAGAAGATCAGTCGGTTACAGCTTCTAGATTGACTAGCTGTGAATTGGTTGGCTAGCTTTAGTTTTACCAGAGGATGAGTGGGTGATAGCTTCTAGATTGACTAGCTGACTTTGGGTTTCAGCAACAATTCGTCCATCAAGTTGGCTTACCAATAAAAATTGTTTATAAAAATTATTTGATTGTATGGTGAAAAAAAATTCAAAAATTAAATTATTATTTATTTTTTTATTTTTATATGTTAGCACCAGACACGTTTTTACTGTTTTGTTTTTATAAAACTGTTCTTGAATTATACTATCACATGCATAATGCATTCTCAAATCTTGAATATGTAAAATTTAATTTATTGTTTTCGTTCTACAGTACAGTTTTTCAAAATATCATTTTCTAAAATTATTTGATTATATGCTGCTTCAAGGGAGGCAAAAACTCTAATAAGTTAAATGATCATGTAGAACTATATTGTACTTAGAATAGCTGTATGTATGGACATTATTTGCTTTGAAAAATAATTTAACGATATTTGAATTTTATAAATGAATCATTTTGTGAATAAGGAACTCAAGCTGAAAATCTCAATTGATGAGGTAATCTGTGGGTTTGTATGGATTGTTATAAGGTTTGTACATGGTTGAGGCAATTTGATAATACCTCATTTTCTAAATAGGTTACTTTAAAAGAAAAAAAAATCTAAATTTTCAAATTTGACTTATCTATTTGTTTTGGTCATTGAAGATGGTTTAGTTGAGAATAATCTAATAAAAATAGCATGAGAAAAAACAAAAAGTAGTCATGAAATTATTCTAAAAGTTTTTCAAGTTTTGATTGTATTTCAAACGGAATCAATACTTTTTTAGATGATTTAAAATGGAATCTTTTCATTTTAGACAAGTTTTGAGATTAATAAATAGTACTTTTTTTTGGTCAAATTGGGATTCATGAGAGGTTTGACCCTTTTGATGGTTTAATATATTTACTAGATTGGAAAAATGTGCTCAAGTTCTCAACCAAAAAGTGTTTGATATATTTGACACTTATAGACCAATATTGAATCAGTGTGGTAGACAGAAAGAGTATATGTGATACTCATATTTTACAGTTTTATGAAATTAATATGTGAAGTGTTTTTATTAATTTACAGAAATCTCCACAAAATGATTTATAATTATGTGCAATATTGGTAGGCAAACTATGATTCCATGATAGTCCATGCCATTAAAGTTTCATCTTCTTCACTGGGCCTCTTGGGATTTTGTTCATAGCACCAAACTGTAGTAGACCATCGGATGGAAAGTTAAAAATGTATTAGATTTTTAAGATTCAAAATGCAATTTTGTCTTGAGTTTGTTCACTTTTTTNGAACTCGTGAGCTCAAGACCTTCCTAACGGACCCAAAGTCAAAGCTAAAATCTTATTAGAACCAAAAGTCAACGTTGGGCCGTATTATAATTCACTTAAAAGGTGCGGGTCGTTACAATTTTGGTATTTGATATATTTGTGAACATGGGTCTATCGGGTGGTTCAGCCCTTGAGCTCATTCTTCATGGTGGCTACTTCTTTTCTTCTCAGTTTATAGATATAGTAAATTTCTTTTTATTTTTATAATAAACAATAACACAACCATTTAAACTTTGATATACCAAATACTGTATCTTTCCATTAAAATTTTATAGGTCTGTTACACAAGCTTTTAACACCTGCGGCATCGCGCGGGCACGATTAATAGTTATTTTCTAAATTTCAGACTTCTTTTTGAAATATGAGTTTTCAAAATTAATTTTTAAAATTTAAAAACTTATTTGGTATGAAATTCAAAACGAATTTTAAATCTTAAAAAATGATGACGGCTAAGAAAGAACAAAGCATGAAAAAACAAAAATAAGGAAAAAGATGTTCTATCATTTTTACAAAGAGGCATGTTTTTTAGTTTTATTTTCAAAAACTAGTTTTGAAAATAGTCTGCCAAACATGTTTTCTTGACTTGTACACAATTTTTTGTTTCTGAAAAAGAAAAATGGTTTTTGAGTAGGATACCAAATAACCCTTATTTTGTTGTTTTGTTTTTTCTCCACATAGCTTATAAAGTCACGTGGTTATTTATGAACAATACTTGGGTCACCCCTTGGGGTACCTCAAGGTTACCCCACCCCTTAAAATCATAACTTCGGCAATGTTAGCTCATGATCGGAACCGTTCACTTTTAAAATTACCTATTATAGATAATCTATACAAAAAATCAACTCAATTGGAAATCGCTTGGTCATATAACTGTTGTCAATTAAATAGAAAAAATCAACGGTTTGATCAAAAAATCACTCTTTAATTGGAAACCATTTATTTTTTTATATATAATCGATAACAATTATATAACCAAATGATTTCCGATTGAGTTGATTTTTTGTAGAGATGATCTATAATAGGTGATCTAAATAATAAACGGTTCCGATCATATGCCAATATTGTCTAAATTGTGATTTTAGAGAGTGAGGTGACCTTGAGATACCTCCAAGGGGTGACCCAAGTATTGTTCATTATTTATTAGAAGTTAAGTTAACACTGAGTAGTCAAGTTCACATGGGCCACGTCATTATCACCTTCAACAAATAACGGTTTTCCTAATAGAAAATAAAATTGGCATGAAATTAAAGTCGATGTATAACAATGCAATTGTTTAAAGTTGAAGTATAACAATGCAATTGTTTAAAGTTGAAGTATGACAATGCAACATTTTAAAGTTAAGCTATGAAGTTGAAAATTAAGGTATAATTAAGGTACTAACATGTTAATAAAAGTTAAACTATATATGTTTGTAATGAACACACATCTTGTCTCTAAAGCATAAACACCATCTAGATGAAAATAAAAAACCAATATAAACACCATAATGACTTTTATGAAAGTTCAAGAACTTAAATGATACTTCAATCCTTGGATTAAGGACTATTTGTGGAATCAAATTTTCTTAAAGAAATGAGTTATATAAGCATAAGTAAGCATTTAAAATTGTAAAAACTATATAACATTTTATGCATGCATATTTATATAACTTGTACTCATTAGAAAAAACCTCTTTGTGTAGCTCACCCTATTATTTAAATTTGCTTTCACAAATGTAAAATACAAAGTTTTCCATGAGTCACACGGTCACACCCCATATGTCTTTGTTCAATAAAGTTAGATATAAAGCCTTCTTCAGGTTTTTCTGCATATATCATTATATATACTAACACCAATGAATCAAAGTCGATCTCAAACATGTGATAGTTTTTAAAATTTAAAATTCCAGTCTTACGAGGTAGTCAAAGTTGGCCATAGATATACCTGAAATTAATGAGTCATTACGCATGGCACAAGTCCAAACAAAGTACACAAAGGAAGCTGTTCTTTCGACCCCTATGATTTGAAAATGTTGATTAATACGTGTGCAAGAAATACTATATGGTCAATTATTTATTGCTTATATTGTTATAATATATGTACGGCGAGACATAAAGCATGTTGATTAATTGTATATTGTACTTGTAAGACTTTGATATTTTGTTGGAGCTACCTAGAAATGGGGACTCCTGAGAAAATGGGGTTCTGAAATGGACAGAAGAAGATCGAGCCTTCCCTGGTTCTTCAATTCCCTGGTAGAGTATCATATATAGATATAGAGGTGCATATGATGTCTTCTATTCTAGGTAGGTCAAACTAAGCCAAAGGACAAGTCTCCTCCAAAATATAAGGTGGTCAAATAAGCAAAGACTATGATCCCTCAATTGTTCTAGTTACAATTAAGAATGATTATTACCACTTTTCTTTTTTGGTCAAGATCACTACCACTTATCTAACTCATTTTCTCAATCAAAATTGGCGCATAACATGTTCTTATATCACATCATAAAACACCACATCATCACACATGTCCACGTAAGTTCAAAACAAATATTGATTAAAAAAACTTGGGTTATATAATACATAGCATTTTCCTAGAAGTTATGGCAGGTTTGTTAAAAATAAGGGTGTTCACATGCTAGTCTAATTTTTCCTCCTCTCTAGACCGGTCCAATTTTTCCTCTTTCTCTTAGATTAATATCTTAATACTTTTTTATTTTTAACTGAAGTCCAAATATATTGTCAAGATGTTTTTAATTTAAAAAATATGTAATATGATCCTACAATTAATGATATTTAAATCTTAATATTATCCTACTATTATCATAATATTATTCTAGTTTTATATTACCTTAATATTATAATATTATATTATTCTAATATTGTCATATTATACTATAATTAATTGTGGGATTTAAATTATATAAATCTAATAAAAATGCATCAGCCCACAAAATAGAAAATAATCAAACAAGGAAAAAAGTCTATATATATACATTTCAATTGTACCAATTAATCAATCGGCTCTGGTTTGTCGACTTTTATGTTATGGTTACTCTGCCAAAATTTCGGGTTAAACCCTATATAATATATAACACCTCCACCGATCCCATTATATATCTCAAATATCAGTACAATTAAAATATACCTATATATACTTTTTTTCTTACTTGTTTGATTATTTTCCATTTTGTGGGTTAATGCATTTTTTATTCATATTTGTATAATTTAAATTGATATTATTTTTTCTTATTTTAAATTATAAAACATAACACTAGATAATTTTGAATGTTTTAATTAAAAATATCTCGATGGATATTATCTTTCATAACTTTTAAAATTAATTTATATTAATCATCTTAATTTTAAGGGATAATATGAATCAAAATAATCCATTAACAAAATGGCTAGTACAAAGAATATTGGTGGACGTGTTAAATCCGTCTTTCAATCCACATCTTTTAAGTTATTTAGCTTTTTTTATCGTAAACATGAATTTATTATCTAAAATTAATAGAGTGAAAAAATTAATTTCATAATACTTTTGAATATGAATGACGTTTCATAAAGGTAAAATTTTAGAAAAAAGACTTTAATTATATCCTAGTTTTAGTTGAAGACTCCATTAATATTTTGATCCAATTAAGGATCGACTATAACAATCTGTTTGTCCAATTAAGGACTTCATGTTAGGTCTGTCAAAAAAATATTAAAATTAAGGGCATTAATTTTCATCATTTCCATCACGGGTATTGTTCATCATCTTCCCAACTTTAGCCTTGATTTTACCTATCAAACCTTATTCCAATTGAATAATCTTATACTTATTTCGAAGCTAGTACCATTTTATTTACACCTATATATTTAGATTTCAAAATGGACTTTTAAATTTGGAGATAGTCGTTCAAAAGTAGGGTACTCGAACTATTCTTTATATTTTTACAAAAAATTTCTAGATTTTTGTAACATTCTCTTTACACCCATATATTTAGAAATTTAAATAAAATTTTATTTAATATGAAATGACCAAATTATCCTTCATTTGGATGGAAAATATCACGGAGTTAACGGAAAGTCCTTAATTGGAACAAACGGATAGTTATATCCATAAATCCCTTTATACAATTTTTCATTTCTTGAGAAGGAGATACAATTGGAACATAAAAAGACATGTAAGTTAATGGCATAGTCTTATTAATTAATTGCAGTTCAAGAACAAATTTCTCTCTCTCGGTGGAATTAATAACAAGGTATAAATCATATATTTGCTTCCATTATTTCATTTTAAAATCACAAGACTAAAATTGGGTCACACGGTCACACCATATGTCTTTGTTCAATAAAGTCAGATATAAAGCCTTCCTCAGGTTTTTCTGCATATATCATTATATATACTAACACCAATGAATCAAAGTCGATCTCAAACATATGATTCTTTTTAAAATTTAAAATTCCAGCCTTACGAGGTAGTCAAAGTTGGACATATATACCCGAAATTAATGAGTCACAAGTCCAAACAAAGTACACAAAGGAAGCTGTTCTTTCGACCCCTATGGTGTGAAAATGTTGATTAATACGTGTGCAATAAATACTATATGGTCAATTATTTATTGCTTATATTGTTATAATATAAAGCATAAAGCATGTTGATTGTATATTGTACTTGTAAGACTTTGATATTTTGTTGGAGCTACCTAGAAATGGGGGCTCCCGAGAAAATGGGGTTTTGAAATGGACAGAAGAAGCTCGAGCCTTCCCTGGTTCTTCAATTCCCTGGTAGAGTATCATATATATAGATATAGAGGTGCATATGATTATATGATGTCTTCTGTTCTAGGTAGATCAAACTAAGCAAACTACCAAAGGACAAGTCTCTTCCAAAATATAAGGTGGTCAAATAAGCAAAGACTATGATCCCTCAATTGTTCTAGTCAGAATTAAGAATGATTATTATTACCACTTTTCTTTTTTGGTCAAGATCACAACCACTTATCTAACTCATTTTCTCAATCAAAATTGGCACATAACATGTTCTTATATCACATCATAAAACACCACATCATCACACATGTCCATGTAAGTTAAAAAAAAATATTGATTAAAAAAAATTGGGTTATATACTATATAGCATTTTCCTAAAAGTTATGGCAAGTTTGTTAAAAATAAGGGTGTTTACATGCTAGTCTAATTTTTCCTCTCTCTAGACCGGTCCAATTTTTCCTCTTCTCTTAAAATGATATTTTAATACTTTTTTATTTTTAACTGAAGTCCAAAAATATTGTCAAGATGATTTTAATATTATGATCCTACAATTAATGATATTTAAATCTTAATATTATCCTAATATTATCATAATATTATTCTAGTTTTATATTACCTTAATATTATTATATTATTATATTACTCTAATATTATCATATTATAATATAATTAATTGTGAGATTTAAATTATATAAATCTAATAAAAATGCATCAGCCCACAAAATAGAAAATAATCAAACAAGGAGAAAAAGTCTATATATATACATTTCAATTGTACCAACTGATCAATCGGCTCTGGACTTTTATATTATGGTTTAGCTCTGCCTAAAATTTCGGAGCTAAACCTTAATATAACACCTCTACCAAAACCATGCTATATCTCAGGTATCAGTACAACTAAAATGTACCTATATATACTTTTTTTCTTACTAGTTTGATTATTTTCCATTTCGTGGGTTAATGCATTTTTTATTTAAATTTGTATAATTTAAATTGATATTATTTTTAATTATTTTGAATTATAAAACATAAAACTAGATAATCTTGAATGTTTTAACTAAAATGTCTTGATAGATATTATCTTTCTTTATTTTTAAAATTAATTTATATTAATCATCTTAATTTTAAGAGATAATATGAGTCAAAATAAAAAATAAAAAAAATCTATTTTTTGGACCTTAGCCAAAAAAATTGGATTTAAGTATATATCCTTCTATATATTTTAGTCTTAACCCTCCAAAATTGGACGTATTTCTAATTATCCGTAAAAATAACCTATTAACAAAATGGCTAGTACAAAGAATATTCGTGGACGTGTTAAATCTGTCTTTTAATCCACATCTTTTAAGTTATTTAGATTATTTTATCGTAAACATGAACTTATTATCTAAAATTTATAGAGTGAAAAAATTAATTTCATAATATTTTTGAATCTGAATAATGTTTCATAAAAGAAAAATTTTAGAAAAAAGACTTCAATTATATCCTAGTTTTAGTTGAAGACTCCATTAATTTTTTGATCCAATTAAGGATTGACTATAACAACTTGTTTGTCCAATTAAGGACCTCATGTTAGGTCTATCAAAAAAACTACTAAAATTAAGGGCATTTTCATCATTTTCGTCACTGGTACTGTTCATCATCTTCCCAACTTTAGCCTTGATTTTAATCTATTAGACCTTAATCTAATTGAATAATCTTATACTTATTTCAAAGCTAGTAACATTTTCTTTATACCTATATGTTTAGATTTCAAAATGGACTTTTAAATTTAGAGATATTCGTTCAAAAGTAGGATACCCAAACTATTCTTTATATTTTTACAGAAAATTTTTAAATTTTTGTAACATTCTCGTGACAAATTTAACTAAAATTTTATTTAATATGAAATGACCAAATTATCCCTAATTTGGATAGAAAATATAAGGATAAATTACAATTTAGTACATCAACTTTATCTCAAATTTCAAATCAGTGACTCTAATTCAAAAAGTGTCAATTTTATACTTCAACTTTAAAACCATTTCAATTTAGTACCTCGCTGTTAAAAAGTTCGTTAACTATTTACGTGGGCTAATGTGTACATTGACTTGACTTTTAAAAATAAACATGTGTGGATATATTAATAAAAAAATCTCATTAAAATTTAAAAAAAACATCAAATCAATAATCATTAATTAAATGAAAAATGAAAAAAAAAGAAAGAAATGCAGCAACCCAGTAACTCGCAACCCCATTCCCAGCCCACCACCCCTCCCCTTCCCTTCCCTGCCCCCACTCAACCCGTCCTTCTGACCCATCGACCACCCACCACTCCCTCACCTCTTCTCCCTCCATTCTATTTCCCCCTCTCTCACTTCCCTTTTCTTCCCTTCCCCCACCACCGAAACCATCTCTCTCTTCCCTTCCACCACCGACAACAACCCACCACCACCACCACCATCCTCACCGTCCCTCCCTCGATACCACACCACCACCTGCCACACCACCACTTGACCCACGGGCAAAAACTCAGTTCTAATCACAAAAACCCAAACACCCAAACTCATAACTGAGTAAATCAATCACATTCAAAGTTCCAACAAAAAATTTCACTAAAATCAACTTACCAAAACCTAGATTGAATACTACCATATCTAAATCAAACAAAAAATGAAAAATGGGGACAAACTTATGGGAAACAAACAAAGAGCTTGGGTGGGGATAGGGCGACGCCGTTCTGGGTTCTCAACTGAAGCGCGCGAGCCCAGCCGAGCAGCCATTGTTGTCGGCAAATATAAACAAAGGAGGTGGAGTTGGGTGACGACGAAGTCTCCACGGTCGACTTCGGCAAGAGAGAGAAAGAAAGTGAGAAAGAGAGAAGTGGCAGAAAAGGTTTTTTAACCTAGAAAAAATTAAAAAAACCCAGAGATGGTTGAGGTTGCCGGTGGGGTTTTTGACGACGTTCTCGGCCGAAGGCTCTAGATCGGAGGTCTGTGATGTCGTCGGCTCCTCTTGGGTCCGGCGGCGTCGCTCCCAGTATAGAGAGTTAGAGATTGATATAGAAAGAGAGTGACATAGAGAGAAAGAGAGAAAGAGAAAGAGGGTTTGAGAAAGAGGTGAGTGACCGAAGATTGGGTGGGAGGTGAGTGGTGGCCGGAGATTGGGAAGGAGGTGGTGGTGGACGCGGGGGAGGGGAGGGTAGTGAGAAAGGTATGAGGGCAGGGGAGAGGGAGAGGAGGGAGAAGGCAGTGGGATTTTTTGTGTTTTTTTTTATTTCTTTTTTTTAATTCAACTTTTTATTATTTTATATAATTTTTAAATATATATATTTTATTATTTTTTTCCACATGGCAATTTTTTAAAACCAAGTCAACAATTAATAAAGGGTCTGCTGGCACCACATCAGCACTACGTAAGTATTTAACTGATTTTTTAACGACGAGGTACTAAATTGAAACTGTTTCAAAATTGAGATATAAAATTGGCACTTTTTAAACCAAAGGTACTAACTTAAAATTCGAGATAAAGTTGAAGTATTAAATTGTAATTTACCCAAAATATAACAGAGTTGACAGAAAGTCCTTAATGGGAACAAACGGATAGTTATATTCATAGATCCATTTATACAATTTTTCATTTTTTGAGGAGGAGATACAATAGGAACATAAAAAGACATGTAAGTTAATGGCATAGTCTTATTAATTAATTGCAGTTCAAGAAAAAATTTCTCTCTCTCGGTGGAATTAATAACTGTTGTGCGGAAGCAATTAACAATATTGCAATCACAAATATATTGTCAAAGACACTATCCAATGAAACAATAGATTTGAGGCAGAAGTAATCAAAGCAGAGGGATAAAGAGAACACCAATTAACAAGAGACACCAAGATTTATAGTGGTTCACTCAGTCAGTGTAACTGAGCTACATCCACTTGGGAGACAACGAAATTCTACTATAATCAATAGAGAGTTTTACAAAGAGTGTTGGGGAAAAAAAACCTCACAAACCCATAGTCCCAAATACACCCAATAAATACACTCACTTGCAAAGAACAAGAGAAAGAAAAATAAGAAGACAAATCTCCTTATTCAACTTGTTGCCGAAAGCACCTCACCAGCCAAAGAGAATGGCTTTCTTCTTCTTGTCAAAAAGGTGCAGCTGCAACCTACTTCTTCTTGTCAAAAAGTGCAGCTGCAACCTACTTCTTCTTGTCAAGAAGTAGGTTGCAGCTGCATTCTTTGACAAGAAGAAGTAGGTTGCAGCTGCACTTTTTNTTGCATAATTCATTGTAAAATCCATAAATAGTATCTCATCACAGTTACACGAAAAATTAAGGATTCATGTTCTATAGCAATTCATGCAAAACCACATATTCAAAGAACACATTATCATCCTATACTTTTACCATCAAGAGTTTCACGTGACATTTCCGAAAGTACCAAAATGCATATCTCACTAAGAAAACAGTAAAAAGGTTTTCAAAAGAAAAATTCAGCAACCAGTATTCACAATTGTAATCTAATATCTGTACGGTAGCGGGATCCCTCTCAAAAAGTCAAACTTGATCAAAATCTGGAGCTTGTAATTCTCTAATAAGGTTTCTTCGGGATATGAGAATTGTGTTATGCTGATGATTGTCTTTCTGCCCATCAAAAATTGTCTGTCCATCTCATCTGCAGCATTTGACATTGTGTCAATTATCTTGTGAGATAGTCCACAGCACGACAACGTAGAATCTCTGTCATACAATATTCAATGAACTGTAAAGAAGCAGGCACATTACACCATCATTGAAACAATGACAAAGCATGTAAGAGCTACTTAAATCCGTACAGTTGTCCATTTAAGGGCTCTATTGTACATATGACCTAAAAGATCTCATTACCTGCGATATAACTTTCTGAGGTTAAAAAAATTCTTGTTTCTACCATTGAAAGGAAAAGGATCAATAGATGAAAAACAAGAATTTGTGGGTCTTCTGTGTTTCAGAAGACATTAAAATAAAGAACTAATACGTATAAGGAGTAACCTAATACATAATTTTACCAGTGGTAGGTGAGCTTAAGCAATCAGCAGATAAGAGCTTGAGAAATGTAGTATCAGAAACGAAAAAGAGAGAGTAGCTAGCAAACAATGTAAAAACTAATATGTTGAAAAAGAAATAGTAATTAAGAGAAATTTGAAAGCCGGGGAGAATTCAATATGCATATATGTTTGATCCAAGTAAGCGCTTTTAGATTCGCTGCTGAAAAAATGATATTTAGAACATAGACTATAGAATCTGGACTACATTAGCCGTCCAGATTGTGAGCTTTTCAAGCTTTGGGAAGTAGTCTAACAGGACTCTCCCGCTTAGCTTGGGACAATCCTCTAGACGAAGCTCGCAAAGATTAGGAAAACCTCCACCATCAAACTCTGGCCCTATTGACACCACTTCTTTTAACCCAACAATTTCTAGCTTTGCAAGGGAGGATAGCTGCCACAACGATGGTAAGGACAAACAATATCCACAGCGCTGAAGTCAAACAGAAACTAGACTTGAGAAAGATTCATCTCCTAACCAACTTGGAAATCTAGTACCCCCATAAGAACGAATCTTGAGTGCTTTTAGGTTTGTATGAGGTTGGAGGTTCTCACCACATTCCAAATAAGAAAATTAAAAAAAAAAAAGAAACAGCNGTGCTTTTAGGTTTGTATGAGGTTGCAGGTTGTCACCACATTCCAAATAAGAAAATTAAAAAAAAAAAAAAGAAACAGCCCATCACGTGGTTTTTAAAAAGAAATAATTACTATAAGATGCATGTTTTTCATCTTATTTAGTCTCTAGTGCACCAATTACTGTAACTTGGCTTCTCAAGCAAACTTATTTTGCTGAGCAGCTGTAGTTTCGAAATATATTGTTTCTCAGCATTACTTTATCATGCCATTGTGATTTAGTTGTGTGATATACTGCATAAATTGTTCTTTGTGGTTCGATGTTTTTTGTTTTCTTACTTTTAGACTTAGGTTCATGGAAGATTGTCTAGATTTGGTGATTAATTGTGATGTTATGCAGGCGTTGTTCTTTGCCTTTTCTGGAATATAATAGCTGTTACTACAGCATGGATTAAGGGGGAAAGTGAGAAAATCCACTTTGCATCTGTCTTGCATATGCTGGAGTATTTATTTTGGATCTACTGTGTTTGGAATTGATCATTTTTTGATCTTGGTGTAGGTGTAAAAATCGGGTTCCTTGATGTTATCTACTTTATACCAGGGTCCCCTGGTTCTGCGGGCTCAAAGTACTAGGGGAGAGAGAAGGGGAAGAGAGGGTCTTGGTGGTGGTGGTTTCGCCACCTGTCTTGCCGGTAAACTCACCAGACTGAGAGAGTAATCGGAGGGAGAGTGATTGTGGGGACAGAGAAGGAAGAAAGTGAGAGGGAAGAGAAAGAGTTGACACGTTGGTCGATTCAATATTCTGGTAGGCATTGTAATCGACTTTTGGTCGACAAATTTAAAGGGTATTTTAGTCTGCAAAAATGAAAATTGATTAGAAATGTAAGTTTTGGAAGATGATGATCAAAAAATCTTATTGCCTATTAAAAAGAGTTATTCAATTAAATTATCCAAGAATATTTGAAATTAAGGGTCAGTTGACCCTTGGGGGCGTACATTGGCTCCGCCATACTTCTTGTCCGTAAAAGTTGCCACCAAACTCCCAAGCATCCTCGGCAGGAACAATATTTTGAAGCTCGAAGCATTCCACGAAAATATTAAAGCTCTTTTAACTCTACAATGTTAATTCTGATATCTAGATGTTGCAAATTGATTAGTTTTTCCAAGTTAGTTGGCAACTCAGTAAGTTGTCACACCACAACATTAATTTTTGTAAATTATAGAAAGTACATGTTGTATGAGGTAATTTTATGATTTAAGTATGTATGGGATAGGTCCAGGCAGTGGCGGATCCACCTACAAGACTGGGGGGTCGGCCGACCCCCCGCCGGCCTGTTGGAGAACACCATTCCCACCCCAGAAAACTGAAATGACCCCCCAGAATCATGGAACCCGACCCCCCACCATCGGACAGCGACCCCCTGAGCCTGAGCTCACCTTCTCCTCCAGTTCTCTCCTTCTCCAGTTCTCCCCCTGAGTCCCCTTTTTTTTCTCTTCTGTCTTCACCATTCACGCCAACGCCAAAGCTTAAGTTTCCTCTCTTGTTTCAATTTTTTTTTTTTAAGTGACTTGACCAAAACGACGTCGTTTTGGGCCAGGAATTACAAAAAAAAAAAAAGGCATTAAAACTAAAACACCCAGCCAGCCACACACACCCGAAACCCCCAAATTGAAAACCCCAAATTAGAAAGTAGAAACCCCAAATAGCAGCAGCAACACCCAAGAATCTCCAAGAGCCCAACCTGTCCAGCCACTGCCTTCTGCCACCATCTCGCCGGCGCCGGTCACCTGAGGTCCTGAGCCACTGCCTGCTGCCACCACTCGCCCACAAGCTCACAGCCCACAGCCCACTAATCCCACATTCAAGTAAGTTAGAAATCTTGAAACCCTTACTCCCAAATTTGCTATTAACCATATTTTTATAATATATGATGTTCTATTGATAATATTTATTTTACTATTGGACTTTGATTGATTTATTGAGTATTTACAATTAATTGATTAGAAAATAGGTTGTTTTGGTTAATTATTTAATTAGAAAATAAATTGTGTATTAGAAATTTTGGTTGCTTTATTTTTGAAAATTAACTGAGTATTAGAAATGGGATGATTAATTGATCATTGAAAATTAATTGATTATGAAATTTTGATTGTTTTGGTTGGTTACTTTAGTATTGAAAATTAAATGAGTATTAGAAATTAATTGATTTGTTTGATTAATTAGAAATTGACATAATATATTGATACTTTGTAATGATTAATTTACATATGTAGAATTATGGAACGATATTTTAAAAGGAAACTTTCACATGGTAATCCGGATAATTCGGGTAGTTCGAGTTCAAGACAAAAAGTATTAGATGAGGTTTTGGCTAATCTTCAGTCAGATCCTGGACTAAGAACTCAAATGACAGATTATAGTCCTAACATTCGAGATGAGATTCGAAGAGCATATTTACAAAAGGGACCTTGTCAACCTAGAGGTCATACATTCTTACTAACTAATCAATCTGGAATTGATCGACGCTTCATTATCCAATGGTTTGATGAGTTTGATTGGTTAGAGTATAGTATATCTAAGGATGCCGCATTTTGCCTCTATTGCTATCTATTTAAATCTAGTTTTGAGCAAGCGGGCAGTGATGTTTTTACTGAGGTAGGCTTCAGGAATTGGAAGAAAGGGAGAGAAAAGTTTAGCACACATGTTGGGCCAGTTGGCAGTGTTCACAATCAATCTAGAGAAGCTGCTATGAATTTAATGAACCAACGGTCACATATTGAAACAGTTGTGCAAAAACATTCAGACCGAGCTCGTATGGCTTATCGTACTTGTTTGAATACAGCAATTGATTGCACAAAGTTTTTGTTGCGACAAGGACTTGCTTTTCGTGGCCATGATGAAAGTGCCACTTCAAGCAATAGGGGGAATTATTTAGAGCTTTTGCAATTTCTTGCAGATCACAATGAGAAAGTTAAGGCCGTTGTGTTGGAAAATGCTCTAGGAAATCTCAAGTTAATAGCTCCTTCAATTCAAAAAGATATTGTCCATTCATGTGCCTTGGAAACCATCAATTTCATCATGAATGATATGAAAGATAGATTCTTCTCTATAATGGTGGACGATTCACGTGATATTTCAATAAAGGAGCAAATGGCGATGGTGTTACGTTATGTGGACACGAAAGGACAAGTAATTGAAAGGTTTGTTGGGGTCCAGCATGTTGCTGACACTACTTCAAGTGCACTAAAGGAGGCCATTGACACATTCTTTTCTTTCAACAAATTGAGTTTTTCCAAGCTACGAGGACAAGGTTATGATGGAGCTAGTAATATGAGAGGTGAGTTCAATGGCCTTAAAACACAAATTTTGAGAGAACAACCTTGTGCATTTTATGTTCATTGCTTTGCTCATCAACTTCAACTAGCTCTTGTGGCGGTGACAAAGAAAAACGCTGAAATTGCCACTTTTTTCACATTGGCTAATAGTGTGGTTAATATTGTTGGATCATCGTGTAAGCGCCGTGATGCACTTAGAGAGCAACTCCAAAAAGAGCTTATGGAAGAATTTGCAAATGGTTGTCATGTAACGGGGCGAGGCTTAAATCAAGAAACTAATGTCAAACGTGCTGGTGATACACGTTGGAACTCACATTATGATACATTGCTTAGCTTGATTTCCATGTTCTCATCCGTGGTGAAGGTGCTTGAATTGATTGTTCATGATCGCTACAATGATAGTGTGGGTGAAGCAAATAGGTTATTTGGAGAAATACAATATTTTAATTTTGTATTCCACCTATTTTTGATGAAAGTGGTGATACACGTTGGAACTCACATTATAATACATTACTTAGCTTGATTTCCATGTTCTCATCCGTGGTGAAGGTGCTTGAATTGATTGTTCATAATCGCTACAATGATAGTGTGGGTGAAGCAAATAGGTTATTTGGAGAAATACAATCTTTTTATTTTGTGTTCCACCTATTTTTGATGAAAGCCATATTGGGAGTAATAAATGATTTGTCTCAAGCCTTACAGAGGAAAGATCAAGATATTGTTAATGCAATGAATTTAGTCAAATCATGTAAGCAACAACTACACCACTTGAGGAATGATGAATTTGATGATTTGGTTGATAAAGTTTTCATTTTTTGTGTCAAACATCATATTGAGATCCTTGACATGGATGATCCATACATAGCTCGAGGGAGGTAGCGACGTAATGCTCCAACAAAGACAAACCGTCATCATTATCGTGAGGAGCTCTTTGTTCATGTTATTGATGAGCAACTTATGGAGTTAGATGATCGCTTCAATGAGGTAAATACTTAGTTGTTTATTTGTTTGGCTTGTTTGAGTTCGGATAATTCATTCATAGCTTTTGACAAACACAAGCTAATTTGTCTTGCTCAATTTTATCCTCAAGATTTTTCTAACCGAGACCTATTAGCGCTTGAAGATCAACTTGGCCTTTACATTTATTATATGCGTTCGAATAATGATTTTTTTCAAGTGAAAGGGATTAATAATCTTGCAAAAAAAATGGTGGAGAAAGGATTGTATCGAACCTTTAAATATGTATATTTACTCATTACATTGGCTTTGGTTCTACCTGTTGCAACCGCTTCAATGGAGAGGGAATTTTCCGCCATGAATCTTATCAAGGGTCCACTCCGCAACAGAATAGGAGATCAATGGTTGAGTGATAGCTTAATTGTTTACATTGAGAAAGATGTGTTTTCTTGTATTTATAATTAAGCTATAATGCTACGTTTTCAAAATATGAAAGACCGTCGTGGACAATTGTAGCTTGTAATATGTTTTTGTAACGTGAATTATGAATGAAAGTACTATCATTTACTTGTTCTTTATTATTGTCGTTCAAAATATTTGTTTGATATTTTACACCGTGACCCCCCGAGTTTGAATCTTAGATCCGCCACTGCATGTATGTCATGTGGACGCAACTCCCAAACGAAAAACCTAACAAAGTTATGTCGTTAATTAGCAAAACATGGTATTTGAGGTATTTTGTACAAGTTTTTATAATTGGGATACCAACTTGAAAAAAAGAAATAAATCTAAAATACCTGCGTACAATTTGCTTAAAAAACAAAAAACAATGTACTTCGTGAGCCATACCCCATCTTGTTCGCAAACGTACGTAAGAATGAGCCAAAAGCCCCAGGACCGTCGAGTTTAATTTGGAAGGTGCCGGAGCGTTGGCATGGGATCATCCTCTAACCTTGAAACTGACAAAGTTGGATCCATTAGTCAAAGAGCAAGTGAAGCATATATGAAATTGCAGAGATAAATTGAGTGGACGACCCATTAGTCAAAAAGCAAGTGACAATTGACAGATAGGCCTACTGCCTGTTTTACACAAAACATTTATTTAACTTCGGACCATTACTCTGGCTTCACTTGTTCTCATCTTCTCAATTATTAATATCATTTGTAGAAAAGCAGGAGTCCGCAATAAAATAAATAAAATAAAATAAAAAGCAAGATTTTTTTCCACAAAAAATAAAAGCAAAGCTAGAATTCTCATTCTGCAAAAATTGCGAGTCTATTATTCGAGCTGAGAGCAGAAAAAAGAGAAACAATAATAAAAAAAGGTCTGCTCGATTTCTTTGGCTGGTTTTCTCTCTATCTCTCTGTCACTGTTGGGGTCAACGAAGTCTCACGATCTGAGCAAGAATGCTGCTTACTAGTATGCTTCATCATCTTTAATCTTAGTATTTTGAAAAGAATTGTCAGAATAAATTTGCTTAGTCATGTCCATTTGTGTATATGATTGTCTACATTTTCATGGAACCCCTTGTCAAGACTTAGAGCTTCTAATACATGTTTTGGTATAAATTCATTAAATTTTCTTCTTTTTCCAGCTCTGAGCAGTTGGGTTTTCCTGGAAAAGAGGACGCTGATTGAGGTGTTTCCGGAACATGTTCAGAAAGTATGGAATACTTGGGAGCTGCGTGTTATGGTTTTGATCAGCCTCACCTTGCAGATTTTACTGATTCACTTTGGAAGCCGCAGAAAGTATAATATCAAAGCAAAAATCAGAGTCTTCCTCTGGTTTGCCTACTTAATGGCAGATTGGGTAGCAACTGTTGCTCTTGGTGTCCTCTCCCAGAACCAAGGCAGCAAGTCCAACAACAACAGCAACGACAACAACAACAACAAAGATTCTCCTGCAGTGGAATACAATCATGTCCTCTCTGCTTTCTGGGCACCATTTCTTCTGTTGCATCTTGGGGGGCCAGACACAATCACAGCATATGCTTTGGAAGACAATGAGTTGTGGTTGAGGCACTTGCTTGGACTGTTTGTTCAAGCAAGTGTTGCACTATACATCTTTCTTATGGCCTGGAACAGTAGCTGGCTTTCAATTCTTACTATTCCCATGCTTCTTTCTGGCCTTATTAAGTATGGAGAGAGAACGTTGGCCCTGCGGTCAGCAAATCGTGAAAAGTTTCGTGATTCAATGATCACTCGTCCTGATCCAGGCCCCAACTATGCAAAATTCATGGACGAATTGGCTTTGAAGAAAGCTGAGGGGTACCAAGTGTGGGCTGACGAGGGCGATGAGGTTGATTTTCCAGATGTTTCAGATGTTCCTTCCAATAATGATGATGGAGTGATCAACTCTGCTGAAGTAAACATAGTGCGTAGTGCAAATGACTTATTTCAGGTTTTCAAGCGCCTATTTGTAGATCTCATCCTCAGCTTCCAAGATCGAGACAGTAGCCAACTCTTCTTCCAGAATCTTGATCCTGTTAAAGCACATGAAACTGCCTTCAACATAATTGAGGTTGAACTTGGATATGCCTATGATGTCTTCTACACCAAGGCTCCTATAATTTGTACTCCTTGGGGTTTCATTTGTCGCACAATCACTTTCTGCTCCACCTGTCTTGTGTTTGTGTTCTTCTTGATAAATGAGAGGCACAAGCACTCAAACATTGACTTAATTATTACATACATATTGCTTGTCGGAGCTATTATCTTGGAGATCTATGCGTTGCTTTTGGTAATTTCTTCTGATTGGACAACACTGTGGCTGAGTAGGCAAGGTAAATCACCATTTTCACAAGTAATAAGTTGTGTTCAACTGGCTCGCAAGCAGAGGTGGTCAAATTCTATGGCTCAATTCAATTTGCTTAACTTTTGTCTCAAAATTAAGCCTGAAATTGATCATGGAAACCAAAAATTCATTTGGTTCCAGAAAGTGTTAGAAATGCAGTGTTATAAATTCCTAAAGCAAATCCCTGATTATCTGAAAGAGTGGCTCTTCAGTCAGATCCTGCAGAAGTTTAATGAAAAATTGCCAATGTACTTGTACCTGACTCGAGAGCCGGTCTCTGATAAGTTGAAAGAGTTTACCTTTCGCCACCTTGAAACTAAATCGCGCAGCAACAAAAATCTACCAGATTTATGCGCCTCTAGAGGTAATCTTGTTCTTGAACACTATGCATTTCCTGATTCCATGAATTGGACTACAGGAGTGGAATTCGACCAAAGCATTCTTCTTTGGCATATTGCTACGGATCTTTGTGATGCTCACTCTGATGATCAGGGCAATTTAGCCTCAGAGAATTCACATCGTAAAGTGAGTAAGCAAATAGCAGATTATATGATGTATCTTCTAGTCATGTGTCCTTTCATGTTGCCTATTGGAATTGGATTGATCAGGTTTCAAGACACATGTGCTGAGGCCAATGAATTTTTTGAACAAAGAAATCTCATGAGTTCAGCCAAAACTAGTGAGGCTCGTAAGATGTTGCTTGGTGTAAGCACTGAAGTTAAACCCTCCAAAGTGAAGGGAGACAGAAGCAAATCTGTATTATTTGATGCATGTATCCTTGCATCATTACTTAACGAGCAAAATGCGAAGAAGTGGGAGATATTGAGTGAAGTGTGGATTGAAATTCTAGCATATGCTGCAAGTCACTGTCGAGGGAATTTCCATGCTCAACAGCTCCGAAGAGGCGGAGAGCTTCTTACTCATGTCTGGCTCTTGATGGCTCATCTTGGCATTACAGAACAACTTCAAATTTCACAAGGACATGCAAGAGTCAAGTTGATGGCGTGGTAGCTTAGCAATGGTATTGTTTTACTTTTAATTGTGTCCAAATTATTATTATATATTTGATCAAATTGTGTCCTAATTATTAGAAACACTTAGTTTGCTTTTATAATTTATTACGCATGGTTTGTTTCCAAAAGTAAATATCCTAAAATTAAAATGTCCTTTCGCTTAATTTTTTTTTGTTTAGGTTGATTTCCACTTAAGAACCTTGCGTTTTTTGGCCGTCAGAGTAATTTTTAATTTGTGGTGGATTTTAATGGATTTTCATAAAATCCATCAAAATCTAAACTCCATCCAAATCCACTAAAATCTGTAACTTAATGAAATCCTCGAGTTTTTTAATTTAGACACCTGGATTTTCTTGGGAATCATTAAAATCCGAGTTGGGGACACCTAAATTTGACATTTGCTTTTGCTTGAAATTTTCCCCATTGTGTTTGTTATTTCATTATGGAACGTGTATATTTGTTATCATGACATTGATTACATTGGACTGCATTCTATCTTCATAATCTCCACTGATGAGGTTGCTACTTCCACAATGTCATTGCTAGAAATTTTTACATTTTCTTATGTTCTGATTTTAATTTTTTATTGGTACATTTTCTTCCATTTTTACATTTTCGGTTATATACCATGGTTGTAGGAAGAATTTATCCTTAATGTTATAGGACTTGTGTGGATCTATTCAGCTTTGTTTTCATGATTGGAAAAGAGAGAAGAAACTTGGTTAACAGCTTTAACTTCCCATTCCATAAGTCTAATCACCAAATTGCAAGAATTTTACTTTGAAGGATTGCATACAGAACTTTTGCATGAATTTCTACGAATATTCAACTCGTACAATTGCATTTAGGCAATTGAATTTCTACAAATACTTTAAAAGTACTCTATTTGTGCTGCAGAACATATGTTAATTTTCTGTAACTAAAATTACAGTAGCCATTGTTGCTTGAAACCCCAATTTTTTCCCTAACAACTCAGAGTTTTAGGAAATAGCTTAAAGTTTGGGCAGTGCTTTGAGCACAGGTTGAAAATGGAAGAGAAGCACTTGTTGCACAAGAAACAGATCTGCTTGTTGGAGTTAAAGTGAGATTGTAATGTTCTTACAAGCATGCCATTGCCAGACCGTTGATTCCAGACTCAGGAATGGTGTAGTTAAAGAGGAGAACAAAATGGAGGAGTCCATTTCCCAAATTAAAGAACAAAATGGCAAAGCATTCCATTTGATGCAAAGGATATTATATATGTAAACCAATATACTAATGGTGCTGATTCTTCCAACAAGAGTAACAATAAAGTCCAGGAGTTTGATAAAATTGTCAAAATTAGGAGAGATTAATTAGCATTGTCATGGTGAAATGAATGCGCAGGAAGCTAATTGACATAGTGGACTTATATAGAGACGTAGGCATAATTACTACTTTTGCAACTGTGGTTAAGGAACTTGATTGAACTGTTTGTTAAATCAAATAGTTTATCTTTCTCATTGCCTGGAAGAGCAGCTGACTTTGGTAAGTTTATTTTTATGATTCTTGTGCTTTTTGCTTAGAGATATTGTGAGAACCAGAAATTTTCAAATTTATTTTGAAATTTTTTCTTAATTTTTGGAGTTTTTCTAGAAATTTATTTGGTGGAAAATCTTATTTTTCCACTATGGACTTTAGTTGTGGACCAATTTTGACTAGAGTTTGGAACCAAGTTAGACCTTAGGCCTTCTACAATGGGTGTTGTATCTGATCCCCAAACAAAAATATTAGGGATCCAATAAGTATCACCCAGCCACAACAGGCCAGAATCTGATCCCCATAACATATGGATACCAAAAAGTGATAGCCACTTTTGGGTATTGGGTATATCCAAAACCAAAACTCCAAAGGCCCACACTGACAAGCCCAGCAGAAGGGAGAGAGAGCCTTGCTAGTGGGAGACAAAACTACCTCTAGTGGGTCCAAGCTGGATTTCATGCTTCAACCCAACGGTTACCTTTTTTTTTTTTTAAATCAACGCATTAGATTGCACTACCATTGCAGATCAACGACCATTAATTAATCTGGAGTTTTTTTTTTCAAAAAATCATTACAATTAAATTAAAATGCGAAATAAATGTCAAAAAAATTTGAAAAAATTCAAAAAAAAAAAATCTAANAAATTCAAAAAAAAAATCTAAAAATCCCCCGCTGTTTTATAACGGCTAGTTCTAAAAATTTTCTATATAAACATCATTCTTGATAGAGTTTTTCTCACATCATTCTCTCTTTTATACACATTTTCATCAAATTTTAGTGATCTCAATATGCCTAGAGGTCTTAATTGAATCACACTTGAAAGAGTACCGTTTTGCCATTATTGTATAAAAAGGGATACAAACGCCCCAATACCCAAAGACCCAGGGCCAATTATATTCAGTTGCGAGAAAGATATTCAGCCATATGCCGATTGTGAGGCCAAACCAGATATTTCATTGTTTGGAGGATTTAAGAATGTTTACGTGCATTCCCGTGAGAAGCTCTCAACCATTGGGAAGCCCAAAATAAGTCAAAACCCCTCAAACAATGGACGCACGTAGTTGTTTAATTTTTGTGATCATTGTTGAGTTTTGTATGCCTCTAGTGTGGTTTAGCTTTTGTAGTTTGGTTGTGCGCCCGTTGTGGTTAAGTTTATGTGTTTGTTTATGCTATTGTATTGTGAAATGAAATAAATTAAGCTGTGTTTAATTTTTGTAATATTTTAATATTAATCATAATATATTAATATTGGTGTCATTTTAAAGGCCTAATTAAATTATTAACAATGATATAATACAGTTAATTGTTAAATATTATAAATATTTAATTAATGGACACTTAATCAATTTTAACATTAAAAATGTGTGTAGAAAATACTAATGCTCATATTTGGATATCAAAACCATTGTGGAGGTAATACTCAAATTTTGAAAATGAACACTATTTGATACCCAACAACAAGTTTTGGGTATTGAGTATTGGGTATCATAATTGTAGAAGGCCTTAGAAAGGTAGTATACGCTTTGGCCCAAAGCCCAGCCCAGCCGGTATCTCTCTCTTTCGGACTGCATCTTTCCACTAAGTTTGAAGCTCATTTCTTACTTTAAAAAGCCCAACCCACAAAGTCCAAAGCCCATATCCTAGAATTCTCTAGAATTCTTAATTATATTTTATTTTCTTTTTTATTTAATTCCTATTTTTGGTTCAGACGCTACAAGAAAAAGAACCTATTAATTTCAATGAAACATTTGTCATGCAAAACACGTCACCCAAGACTTTGTGTGTCAAAATCATTTGGTCACGCTATGATTGTTACTGTTTGTCAATAACAATATATACGAGACTATAGTTTTCAATAACAATATGTAATTGGGCTATAATTGTCAGTAATAATATGTAAGTAGGCCTATGATTGTTACTGTTTATAGTAAAAGAAAATGTTATTGCCACTGTTTGTAAGTGGCAATATGATTTTGTCTTTTTTTTTTNTTTTTTTTTTGGGTAAAATTTTGGATGTAATTTTTTTTATATATTTGTTGTTTAGTGATTGAATATGGACTTATAAGCCTGAAAAATTGTTTTCTAGCCAAATTCTAGCCAAATGGCCTTCAGCAACGGAAAGGTTTATAAAGAAAGGAAACCTTTCTTAATTTGGGTGAGATGTTTAATCAAACTTGAGGTTTTATTCTAGTTCTTTTTTTCTGATTTCATTAATCAGGTTTTACCTCCTCGTATTTAGATCTTTTCCATTTTAGTGCCTAGGGATGGATGAACTTCTCCACCGACTTGCATCAATGGAGAGAGAGAGAGAGAGGAAAATAACAAATATAAATATAGGAAAAAGTGAGGAGAAATGAGACGTTGAAAGGTGTGCAGTTAAGACAAATTGGTGACGTGATTGTAATTGGGGAAAAATTTTCAAAAAGGATACATACTTTGGGCCAAAATTTGGGTTTGTGTTAGCATTCGGCATATATTTAGGATTTATACTCTTGTAGACAATTCGTTTAAATAAGGGATAATTTGGTTAAAAAATTTTAATTTAATTTCTAATTTAATGAATATTAAAATTCAAAAATTAAAAAGATTAATACTAAAAATAAACCTTCAAAAACTAATAAACCTTTAAAATAATTCAAAATATAAAACATAAATAATGGAATTGAAAAAAGAAAATAAAAGCAAAATATAAGTTTAGAAATCCAACAACCCCTCAATCTCCCCCACACAGCCACCCAAACTACCCACCCCCTTCCCCTTCTCAACCCACCGGCTAAAAATCTCCTCCCACGTCGGCAACCACGTCTTAGCCACATCTCTCTCAATCTCTCTCTTCCTCTGCATCATCCTACTTCGTTGCCGCAATGATGATCTGCTCCTTGCTCCTCAACAACCCTGCCAACCTCTGCCATCTCCAATAACCACAAGAGCAAGGACAAAAGAAGCAAAGATCTAACCAAGTTCTATTTGAAGCCATAATGAATTCAGTACAAGAAAATTATTCTAGTCTTTCCCTTATCCACCACAATGGGAAATTCATCAGTAGCATTGGCTTTGACAACCTTCCGGCGTCCACCCCAGCAAGAAGTGTACAGAATATGCTCTAACTTTGTGGAACCAGATTCAGATGGATACATTACTTCAAAGTTCTACGAGGCAATGCACTAACTACATATACTCAGGGTCACTAAGTGAAAAGATCCAGTCTTTGATAACTGGCATAAGCGCGTCCCTACCATCCGGCATAAGGATGTACCTACCATTGTAAAATAAGAGCACCTGGCTTTGCCCATCACAAGGACTTGATTCTATGTCCAAGCATCACATGCAAAAGGATTCAAATCGCAAAACTCACGGAATATTATCCCACACAAGCAGGTTTGCAGGAGAGCTAGGTTCATAGAAGAAAATGTAATGATACAAACAAATTTCCAACCTTGGACATCCTTGAAGCTCAATGTTAGCAGGAGACAACATCCTCATGCAGATTTTTTTAGCCAGTTGACTTCCTGCAGATTTGGTAGTCAGTCCTCCACACTTAAATAGGTCTGGCCAAAGTAACATTGCAAATCAAGCAAGGGAGCCATTATGACAATAATGTCGTTCAAGAACAAAAACATTATGACAAAAGCATCTAATTATCCAAAGGTTGAGCACCAATGGACCAAATAATAGAGAGAGAGAGAGAGAGAGAGAGAGAGAGAGAATGAGAACACAACGTATGCTTGAAAACAGAAAGAAGTCAACAGCATGCTTTTGTTTATCATGTTATTTACCAAGAGACTTGTCAATCCGATCACAGAATTTTCGCTTTAAGAAGACCCAATTGCAGCTGTGAATTTAATGGTCCAATTTTGGTAATGGGTCAAAATTCGGTTCGATGACACCAATTCACTACATGGCTTCAAAGCTATAGGTCACCAAGTTCAATTTCTTTCATGTTGTTGACAATGTCTTCAACTCTTACAGATATATATTCAGCATGTTCTTCAAGATCTTTAAGAATCATGCATAACTGTTGTTGGAATGCTGCAGATCGTCGTTTTTCATGCTGGAGCTCATCATATAGATCCTGTATTTTTTTATCCTTCTCTACCTGCAAATATGTTGTACACTTCAAAATTAGGGGCTATTAACAGAGGGAAAAAGTAGAAAAAGAATAACAATAATAATATTTAGGGGGATGATCCCTTGCGTGTAGTCACACATCTGCAACTTTGTGGGGGGGGGGGGGGNGGCGGGGGGGGATCACCCCAAATGCAGTGGGATACCCTGTGCGACTTTTGCATTGAGATATATCCTTAAAAACATTCCCAGTGTATTTCTTAAAAGCTGACCATGAATTAAACAGGAGACAAAAAAGAGATAATATGCTAAAAATGAAAGGGCAAAGAGACCATAAATGTGGTTGGAAATTTTTGTACGGATTTAGGAATTTAAAGAGATTGTTCTTCTATCTGTGGATTGGCCTTTGATGCCACTCATAATTGTCTTGATCTCAATTTCCTCTCTGTAGCTCCTCTTATATCATGCATTAGCTCCTGCAGTGAAACCGGAATGGTTCGACTGCCTTTCAAGGAAAAATTCAAATTCCCTCAAGCACTGCCGTATGTTTCGGTATGCTGGCCTCTGTCCTTATGGTTTTACCCAAGGGAGTGTTTGGAAAACAACCAATTCAGGCCATCTCGGAATTGTATATTCTTGTAGACTTTTGTAACTTGTATAAATAAAACACATACCTGGGTTTACCATAATTGCGGACATGGCTGCAATTGAGAGTCAAGAATCTTCCTTGCACTTGCAGACCTTTAGCACTAACTACTTGATGGGGAGTAGAACTGAATTTGTTATTAACTGTGTGCAAGGGGATCTTGACCTTATATAGAGTGGCATAGCCTATGAGTCCAACCCATAACTGGACTCACAGGATAACCTTATTCGCCTAGAACACTAATTCATTGTCCTTAGAAAAGTAGGAATCCCTTTAGCCTAATAAACCAGAAACACATAAAACCATATAGGCCTCATGGTACAGTCCTAGTTGAACTCCTGACCTTTTACTTAGGCTGCAGACTTCCTTAAGCAACTATGAGACCAAAATAGAATTGAGTTGTAAAACAACTCCAACATTCTCCCACTTGGTCGAATAGATGCTAATGCATCTAAGCTAAGATCCTTTAGCGCGCATAGATTTCAACTGGATTTAATCCCTAACATGCCTCTTGTCAGAAATGTCCTCTTACACAGAGCTTCAAAAACTTTTGGACTAATACATTATCCTAAGCTTTAGAAACTACATATGCAAGAACTCACTTCCACATGAGACGCCAACAAGACAATGGAAATGAAATGATTAATGTCTCTATCTGATGTGTTGCTTAAATTGCATACAAAAATGCATAAAACACAATCATCTCACTAGATCCTTCTTTATCAGATTCCAATGAACCTGCCTTATGTTTCTAATGAAACAAAACATGCATAATGCAGCTTGTTAACTTCAATGAATCCATTAAAATAAACCATAAGCATGCTTCCTTTAACTGCAATTAGACTTTATTCATAAATATCTCTAAAAAGAGATCAAAACAACAAAACTGCAAATTCTTAATAATATCCAAAACAAAACCAAAATAACTGTTTCCAACAAAGCAGAAAAACCATAATAAGAGCTTCAAATTAAAGCTCCCACTAACTTAGCATATCAAAACCGAAAAAAACATGCTAGCTACATGCCTTTGGAAAACTGTATTAGGCATGTCTTTATTAAGTGGATCTGCTATCATCATACTCGTACCAATATGATCAATAACACTTTAGTACAAGCTTAACTTTAAGACATGTCCATGAATCACCAACATAAAACATAAAACAAATAACTTAATAGAATTTTTAGCAAAATAAAAGCTAAATAGCTTCCACTAGATTAGAGCATCTTTAAAACTGGATAGTACCCCCATGTTGGTGACATGCTTCTAGAAAACTGAATTAGGGACAGCTTTATTAAATGGGTCGGCAATTATATATATAGAGAGACCCTTTCACAAATAATAAGATTCACTTCATGCATCACTTTAAAAACACTTGAAAAATGGTTTTGATGATTAAACAAGCAATATGCAATAACATAAGCCTTAACATATTTATAACATCAATGCATCTTAGAAATCTCTTTAATGGATAGTGTATTCCAAAATTTCTTATAGGTATAAGTAAAACAAGTACCAAACAACCAAATAAGATATCCTATCAAAATGAAAACATAATTTATAGTAGAAAAGTTCATGACTGAATATGAATATAAGCACACCAAAATAATATGTGAGAATAACTTCAATTATCCTTATTAGCCCCAAAAAAATTCCTTTTGACTGGATGATGATTCAAAGAATATCATACATATATCTTCAGTGATAGTCCTTATTTTCTTTATTCTTCTAGATTTTGCAAGTGGTTATTCTAGAATATAATGTATGACCAAATAAAAGGAATAAAATTAGTGACTCACAATATAATTACAACACATGGAAGAATAATATAACAAGGATCTGCAATACATATGTTATCAAATACTATAAATATTAATGAGCAATAAAAGGCCTTTTGTGCTGTAAGTAATTCCAAGCAATACCCATGTCACTAATTGAGAGAACCAAACACCCATCACAGTAGCGTACATGGAAAACAACCAGTAAGGCAAAATAGTTCATGTATGAATTTACTTCTTAATTATTGTATAATATACCATGAATAAAAATCAAACGATCGATACATATAATTGAATGTATGGGCAACAAACAGATAATAATTATAGATCAACTTGAATATATAGATCTATTCTATTTTGAATAAAAAAGTAACATTATGTATACATGTGCAGACTAAATTAAACAATCGATTTGCTAAAGTATGTATATCTTAAAACTGTAATGCATATGTAATCACTCGAACAGTCGGATGTAAACCTAAGAGTACAATCTTTAAAACATCATTTAAACTTTAAGACATGATATATAGATCAAGAACTTCAAAAGTGAATAATTAAACAATGTTTTGTCCAGCGAAATTAATCATATCCATTATAATATTTAAAATGAAGCAAACAAATCATAGATTAGTATATACTAGATACCCAAGTCTCTTTCGGTTGATGATTAATTTTCCTTATTGGTAATTTTATAGTCCAAGCCATAAGGGTTTTGTTATATTTGGACATCCAAAACCACTTAACCCTTTAAATTCATAATCATATATAAATGAGCATTAACCCTTAACTTTACAAAACTGTTAGCTCCCACGCACTGAACAAAGGTCTCACAAAGCCACTTATAAAGTAGAAATTTAATTAATGAGTATATCTTCCCCCAATTTCTACTATAAGAGTAAAAGCAATAACAAACACTAACAGTCCATATATATGATAATCGCATAAATGATTGAAGAGCCTTCATTGCGCTACAATAAGATTGTTAATGTGCTGACATTGGACAAACTATCAAATTAGATTAATTTCACATATACGTTTGATATTCCTCGATGCAAAGGTAATTAGCACAAAAAAAACAATTATTGTTGTTTAGAAGGATTGATCAAAACAGCACAACATCAATTCCCCTAAACAAAAAATGTTCAGTATTAAAAAATCAATAACTTGCTCATAAAAATAATAATAACAATAATAAAACATATGCATGATAGACTTACACGTTTTGAGTCTAGCTATTTATATGGATCCAAAACCTGAAGTAAAATAATTAACACTTAAGTTGATAATCATGAAATTAACTTTCCAGATTGGCCACTTGGTGACTAACAAACAATAATGATCCGTATAGATATATAGAATTAACAAATATATTTAACCCCTTAATAACAAGTAATATAAAACTTAAGATTGCATGCACTTACAAGACATTATGTAGCAATAATAAAAATTGAGATTCTCTAAAACTTTAATTCATTGTGCATGTTTGTATCAAGATCAATATATCATAAATCCATAAATATATTATGGTGTACGGCCATATATGTACACAAATGAATCTTACGGTGCATATAAAGTGATAAAGTGGTACTTCCTCATATGAATATAAACCATCCACAAATTGAATCATAATGAATGCACATAAGGGACCATAATTACATGCTTTAATTATATATATTTGATAGCATTCAGATCATGAAACTGAAAAACATGGATAATTCTTAATTTTAGCCAAGCGATCCACATACAGCAAGATAAATCAACACATGCATATGACTAAAACATTTGTTCTCTTAATCAAACTCAACCCAAATACATAGGTCAAAACAATCGGGTACAAATATACATCAGTTTGGACAATCAGAAAAAATCTGACAAAAATACATATCCACTCCAGGGCCTCCTTGATCAATATATATTGCAGAGATGGAGCACTTAAACTTTAACATTATTTATATCTGTAATATTAATCCATATCCTTAAGTTCCTTTGATTTCCTTAATATCATCATGCCATTGCCATGCAGAAATTAGATGTTATCAAATAGATATACAAACAAGTATTAAATAAAAGACAAACCTTTATGATATAAGTTTACGGTTGTCGATTAAAAGGCAATTAAAATTATTCTTACAAGTTAGAAAAGAATTTAACCATACAGCATAATTATAATCCATTAATTTCTCAATTGAAAACTAACTCCAGCCAAATTGTAAATATGCTTAAATAAAAATCCAAGTGACATGCCAGCACTAATGCCAACTCAAAAATCACATGTAGTTTTCAGATCAAAGCTGATATATATACGTGAGTATTTCGTCCATATATATGTAAAGTATAATTTGAAGACATGTACCTTCCATTCATTATATACTAAAAGACGGCACCCATATGCAAAGGAGTATATTAACATAAATTAACTCGATCAAATTAAGGCTCATCATATCAAGTTAAAATCTCATACGCACTCATAAGTAATAATCAAAACAGACCAAAATAGCTTTTGGTGCAAATTCCTTAAGTCATGCACATCCAAACAATAGCTAGGCAGCTACGGCCAAACATTCAGTCAAAACCGATAATTATAGTCAATCAAATAAATCAATTCGATCATCATGAACTTTTTAACCTCATTCCACTTCTTAAAACTGCTACCACTAAGGGGTTCAATAGAATTGATAGTAGAAGAATTCATAACTGAAAATTTAACTTAATCCCCAAGAAAAGCCTTATAAACACAATTAACTCACACCTATAGGCTGAGAGTAAACCATGTTGTAGCACTAGATCATAAAACCATATAGACTTCCTTTATAAAAGACCTCCCACATCAATGGACAGAAAGAAAACCTTTTCTAGCCTACATGGTTTAATCATCTATGCTAGCCATTATCAGTCAGACCATGATGAAGTAATAATCATCTATGGATAGAAAATTACTTCACCTTTCATGTACTGATATTGCAATTTGATCAATATACCTTTGTTTAGGGCCTCTTTAAACCAAATAAGCCGCAAGAGGCTTGCTTAATTGGTCCAAAAACCCCTAAAACGTTGATCACATCCTTCAGATTTGATCATAAAAACTTGAGATCAAATATATCTAATTAATACATACAAAAAGATAGTTAAAAATAAATAAATAAATTGAAATAGTTTAATTGATCAAACTTTATAGTCTTTTGGTTTTAGGGTTTGTTACTTGGGACATGAGAAACCGTAGTGTCTAAACCCCACAACAGCAACCAAAAGTTTTAATTAAATATTTTTACATGATATGACAAACACTTAAATATAAAATCTTTAAAAACTTGCAACAGATGAAAACTTTCAGTGCAGGAAAACTTTAATTCTCACATCAACAGCAATTAATTATGGATTACCCACGATCAAAATCAGATATATAAACAAGTGATCTTTTACATATATTTTCTCAAGATTAACCCTAATCGTTTGATAGAGTGTGAAAACTATTAGGCAAGACAAGTTTCTTTTAGGTTTTAATCATACAAGCTATGCTCTGATACCACATGTAGACTTTTGTAACTTGTATAAATAAAACACATACCTGGGTTTACCATAATTGCGGACATGGCTGCAATTGAGAGTCAAGAATCTTCCTTGCACTTGCAGACCTTTAGCACTAACTACTTGATGGGGAGTAGAACTGAATTTGTTATTAACTGTGTGCAAGGGGATCTTGACCTTATATAGAGTGGCATAGCCTATGAGTCCAACCCATAACTGGACTCACAGGATAACCTTATTCGCCTAGAACACTAATTCATTGTCCTTAGAAAAGTAGGAATCCCTTTAGCCTAATAAACCAGAAACACATAAAACCATATAGGCCTCAAGGTACAGTCCTAGTTGAACTCCTGACCTTTTACTTAGGCTGCAGACTTCCTTAAGCAACTATGAGACCAAAATAGAATTGAGTTGTAAAACAACTCCAACAATTCTAATTTGTAATTTGTAAACACCACTATTCAGCTCTGTATTCTTGCATGAAATTATTATTTGCGTGTATTTAAATCACTTAATCCACACCAAATAGTTGTTTGGATCTGCACTACTTTATCCAAAGCAAAGAATATCAACCGTTTTTTTTTTTTTTAGGTAGTATTTCTGAAGAGCCTGTGGAAATCTGTGAGTTGGCTGCAGTGTGGTGTTTATATGCTAGATAATACAGCACAGCATATCAGGTTAACATGTCTTACAATATAAATGGTACAACACATCAGAAGAGACATAAATGACAACTGTATGCACTAAAAGTTTTAAGGAAAAAAAAAAAAAAATTCCATAACTTCTAGAGAAACTATGAGCTTAGGGGTTAAAATTGCCAATTAATTAAACTCCAAAACATTTCTAACAGAATCTTATAGATAAACTTCTAAAATTTGCAACAGACTTTGAGCCAATTTCCTAATAAATTGCAATACTTTGAAGACAAAATCTGTTGAGAATCAAGTGTTTTCAAACATCTGAAAGGTAACAGCAGAAACAAATAAAGCCAAACCTAGACAGGTTGGGATTTTGGGGCTCGGAGTGAGTTGAAAGTTGGGGAGTTTAGACTCATAATCTCAGTTAGAGAGTGTTGTGCTGGTTCCATCAAGACCAGAAAGGAGATGGAGGCTGGAATCTTCAGGGAGTTTTCTTGCAAATCATATTCAAGCCATTGGAAGGACAACCCTTCGCTTTCTCCATTCATTCCCTCTTCAGAAATATGGAAGGCTAAAGTTCCTCCGAATGTATGCATGTTAGCTTGGATATTTGCTCATGGGAAAATTAATACCTGTGATATGGTTCAGAGGAGAAGACCATTTCTTGTTTTTCACCTTATTGGTGTGTGATCTGTGAGCAAGGTGCTGAAAGTGTGCATCATTTGTTTTTGTACTGTCCAATAGCACTAGCTCCTTGGCTAAGGCTATTTAGGAAGGCTAACCTTGGTTGGGTCATTCCAGCTGATTGTGTCGCTTTATTGTATGAAAGGCACAAGATTTTTAAAGGAAGAGAGGCAGGGTGCTGGGGAGTTGTGCAGTGATGGATCTTTTCCGGGTAACTGGGATGGAGAGGTATAGAAGAATTTTTTGAGGAAGAGATAGGGGAGGATTCTGGCCATATATTGGAGAGGATCCTTTTTGGGCATCATTATGGGCTTCAGCTCCTCAGATTTATATCTGTTTTTCTGCATTACTGTTAGATTGGAATGCAGACGTTAATTGTTTTCTTCTGCTTTTTGTAATTAATGTACTTGATATGTAGCTAGTATAGTTAGTAGCTGTATGTTTTAGCTTTTAAAGCTTAGTGGATATCTTATCCACTGTATTGTACCACTCTGTTCATTGATAAAAGTTTGTTTCCTTTAAAAAAAAAAATTAATAGAAACTGGACCAATAAAGCAGTGAAAGAAAAAAAGAAAACCCATAATTTGGTTAGGATTTTTGGAGAATAATTTTGATAAGTGAAGATAGGAATGCTAGAGATCAAGGTAGAGATGATAAGTGTGCGGAATTATATCAGTAGTAGAGTTTTAGTCACAAAACGTATTTTAGAGGCGAAATGCAAGCAGGATATTTTGTTCATGAAATTCTTCCATATTCATGGAGACAGTTATTTTATGTTTTATATTTCTGTCAATTTTGGTACGAATGTTTTCCCTGTACATATTGTTGTCAATTATGGTTAAAGAGCATGAACTCAACCTAACCTGCTCCTCCCTAAAATACCGGACAGCTTTCACAATTTGTTAACTGATGTCATAAATATGCCTACAAATTGTGTTTTGCAAGTAAGTCCAGCTTTATATGTTTTCACTTGATTATGTAAACAGTCATACTGGACTATTGCATATTTCCTTTTTATGGTAGATTAATGGATTATTGCTTAATGCAATAAAATTGATCCAACTTGTAACACACTTAAAGAAACACTTTTGTACCATCATGTTGACATGTCGGACACTGGACACAGTATTGTACAATTTTATCCCTATAGAAAAATATGTGTGTGTGTCTGTGTGTGTGTTTTCTCACAGATTTTGGCACAATGACTCATGGAACTGAAACAACGCAGAAGCGTTTTAGTTTTAAAACTTCTTCCCAAAGAGTAATTTTCCCCAAAACTTGAGTAACATTAACGAAAAAACCATAGTGATAATAATCAAAAAAACCATAGCAGCTCAACTCGAAATTCGAGTTTGGACTACTCAACAAATCCATAATTCAAAATTAAGATACTAAATTCCATTAACCTGTTAAACTAACTTGCAACACTATTTGTGCAGTTATACCTCAGACATACCTCAGTGAGTATATTGACGATTGGCAGCTCCCCAGGAACCTTGCAATGAGTCATTAGCTTGTGGTTGTGCTCTCTTATAAATTTGGTAACTACCCATTTCCCTTCCTCCCTTGCTGCCAACCTTATCATTGCTTTGCACCCTTCTCTTGTGACTGGGCGTGGAGGAAGAACCCTGTCTTTCCTAAGTGTATGCTTCGCGGCACGAAAACCTTCCCTTGAACACACAAAGTCCCGGCCTATTATAGCTGTGTTCTTTAGCGAGTGTCGGATTCGATTTGTTCGTATGGTGAAGCCCGTGAGCTTTGCATATTCATAATAGAAATCTCTTGCATCATTCAATGACTGAAAACTCATTCCAGTGTATGGTTCTGGTGAAATCAGACCATCATTTATAATGTTGTTTAAACTATAATGTTGCAGTGGGGTATCTCCCACACTGTCATGTTCATGAAAGCTTTCAAAAGTTTCATCATCTGAACCCCCATCACTGTCTAGAAATTCATGCCCACCAGCACCACCCACCATTATATCTACATACATTTCGGCAAAACAATAAGAACAAAATGAAAAACGAAAAACCCATGTTTAATTACTTCGGCAATGCTCAAAGAATATAAACTGGCACCAATCTGATCACTTTCACAAGAAACCCAGAAAACAAAAAACTAACAGGAAATGAAACTTACCTCTGAAGGTTGAAGCTGAATTTGATCAAGGCCTTTGACACCTTTTCTTTCTTTATTCTCTGTTCTGTGCGAGTGCTCCCAGATTATTGATCAGAGACAAAGCGCGACTCTCAATGCATGATCATGATGAAGTGGGTTTCTTGATCTAACGATCAGTGCACAGGCGTGGTTCCAACTTCCACCGACAATAGGTGAGTATGGTATCAGTGCTCGTCATAGTGGGCCTTGTATTGTCCAAAGGTTGGCTGATTTGGATTCTTCCGACTATACCTACCACCTTTTATTCCTAAATTGATCACCTTTTTTTTTTTTTTTTTTNCCCCCCTCTAATTAAATATATATATATATATATATATATCTTCCTCCCTCACCCTTCGAAAAAAACTATATCGGTTATACTAAATATCGAAGGGAAAACTCCTCTCTTTCAATTTTTAATTTTTTATTCCAAATAAATTGAATGAAGTCAAGCATTTTCCATAGCAAATTATATATGCACTCAAGCATTTCATCTCTGCTCTGCTCTCATAGGGTAACATTATAAATTTTAGTGCCTAAACCCTGTGCAAGTTATTCATTCAGGTTGCTACTCAAGTTTTTTTCCTTAATGTTACTCTTCATTTAGTAGGCAAAGTTCAAATTTAATGAATGTGGCAGCATCAGTGGATTTAACCCATAAGAAAATGAAAATTTTTTTTTTTAAGCAGTTCTAGTGGTGAGCCATTCAAATTAGCCAAGTGATGAGAGAGGATAGAAAGATAGATTAAAATTAGAATATATTAAAGGTTCAGTCTCTTTCCATTTAACGAAAAAAAGAAACCATTCGAGTGACTTTGTAATACTAATAAGCCGCTCGAATAGCAACCACGAAATCAAACTTTTACTTAAATGTTTTTTAAAACATAGAAATGCAGCCAAATGATTCAAGCTTAAAAAAAAAAAAAATACCGTTCAACATAATGTTACAATAAAAAATATAAAATAAATAAGAAGACTAATTTACTATAAAGAAAGCATAATGGTACAATAAAATTTATAAATTGTTCACGAAAAACAAAATACGGTTCAACATGAGAATGACTGGACCGCTATTCAACAAATGAACTCTATCATTCTTCCGCGGAATTTGCCAATTCCCACAAAAGGCCTCCAATGAGCATGACCATCTCAATCCAGACATCAAAAGGTCACCTGCTAATTTTTCTGAAAGATAATTGATTTTGTGGACTAAATTTGATCCACCTCAATGGTAAACTCAACCAAAACTGCAGGTGAATTGTTAGTTGCTGATGGCTCCTAAAAATGATAAATGGGTTGCTCACTATCAAAGGCATAGCAAAGAGTGATATAAAATGTGCAAAGTCGGACTAATTCCATCCACTGTCCGAGTCCTCCGATTGTTCCTCCTCAACTTCTCTTATGCTCTGAACTATATCCGCAGCTTTTTTTGATATGTGCTCTGTATGTTTCTCCAGATCTTTCAAAATCATATTTAACTGTTCTTCGTAAGCAGCACAGCGTCGCTTACATTTTTGCCTCTCATTGTACAACTCAAGGGACAGTTCACGAATTCTTTTATCCTTCTCATCCTGCAAATTAGAAAAATATTAGGTCAGCACCATTATAATAACCAAGATTCTAAACCAGGAAGTAGCAAATTAATATACACCAATGATTAAGAGGTATTGTGAATTATATGTTATACTTGTAAAAATTATTGGTGCTTTCGGTTTTGCTTATGGCAGTCATACATGTCTGTGAAGTCTCCTGCGGACCCTTTGAATATAGAAATGTGAGTATTAAAAGTTAAAAACATGCATGGGCAGCTAGGCCATGATCATGATGTAAGAAGCGAAGAAAATCTGCGAGGATTAAGTTGGTTGATCGACATAGGTGGCATGATTTTCTGTTAACTTTTGGATTAACATAGGAGGGGCAAAAGTTGTAGGTACAAATGATTTCATTTGTACGTTTATATATATATTTATATATAAACATGCCCTTTTAAGTGTGGGATCCTATAAATAATTTTATTTGTGGGATCCCTCATAGGGCCCATTTCTCTATTTTCTCTCTCCTCACGCAGACACTGTCTCTGGTGTGGGAGTGCGTATAACGGTGGCTGAGAGAACTTTTGGTCCGGTTGAACTTGTCTCACCTCTCTCTTCCTTCCCATGGTGTCTATTCAAAACTCCTGGAAAATTCAACTGGTTCAAACCTATCAATGAGCTTTGCTGTTGACCTCCCTTTTTCTGCAAAGACACGACCCAGACCACCTTGGTCTTCTTTTCTGAGTCTGATGGTGCCTTCAATTTGATCATCGAACCACCACAAACGCCAAATCGATGTTGTGAAGGCCGACAGCTTTCCTAGCTGATTCCAATGTTTTTTGATTGTGTTTTCTGTCTAATGAGGTATCAAACTCGATCCCTTCGACCCCCTGGACCTCCTCTACGTGCCTATATAATTTATTAAAGCTAAAACTAACTTTTTTGAAAAACCCAAGTTGGATTTAGTATTGTTTTGACTCAATTCGGCCTATTTCGAACCCAGAGACCAATTCTAGAGTTTTTTGGTGAGTTTTGTGTGTTGTTTAAGGCCAGGTAGCCATTGTGCGTGGTAGTTATTGCTCGTCACGGCTGTGGAATGATCAATTATGTGAACCCTGATTAATTTATAGAACTATTTGGTCTTAACAGATACTCCAGCTTGAGAATTCTATTCTCCTTGAAAATCTAAGCAAAGTTTCCGTCCAAAGGCATTTTGGTATTTTCAATTGGTTACACTATATGAGTGAAATAGGCATCTAAAATAATTGGATGAATTGATTATTTGATTTATTTGATTTATTGGAGATTTGTGAGTGAATTAGGTTCATATATATATTTTTTTTACCTGATTATATGAATTGTTTGTTTTGTCTGCTTGTATGCTTTAGACATGTTAAGTCTAGGAATATTGAATCTTAGGACTGAATTGATGGATGTGGAAATCGTTTAATTGTTGATGATTGATAATTTTTAACTTGTTTGTTTGATTAGAATGAGGTAAGTCCTAGGGTTGGATCAGAGGATGAAATTGATTTTGTTGATGATAATGATGATTATTGGAATGTTAACATGTGATTTATTATGCTAAAATTGTGGATTATATCTAGGCATTGAAATTGCCAGATTTGAGATAATTATTATTCATGGTTTATTTTGAATTAAATTTTGAGGAATTATTGGATTATTATTCATGTTGATTATTATTTGAGGTTATGTGTTTCACTTATATGAGCTCTAGTGAAACCCAGTGCACTATGAATATAATGTAGTGTGGTTATGATTTTGCAGGTTAAGCAAGCGGAGGATTCATGGCAATGGACTAGTTTGATTTGGATTTTGAAAAAATGTATTTTTATAGAAATGAGCCTGAAATAAAGTTTGTAAATGGTTATTGGCTCATTCAAATGTGTTGTATTTTATTTTATTTTTCTCTCACATAATCCAAAAGATCTCTCGGTCTTAGAGGAAAATAAATTTAATTCCCTCTATAAAATAAATTCTAGAAATATTCTAGAATTTTCGTAAAGTCTTGGAAGAATTTTCTAAAATTGGTATTTCGTAATTTCTAAAATATTATTGAGAATTCTTCTGAGACTTAATTTTGAATATTTCTATAGAGGAAAATTTATTTTAATTTTCTAGAAATAAATTTTGATTTCTTAAAATTTTTTGGAAACTCTCAACAAGCACATTGGTAATTTGAGCTCATAGTAAATTAGTACTAGTCAAGTCGAGTCTATAAGAATTTTCTATGCATTTTTAATTTTGAATCCAAAGCTAGTTTTAATTAATTTCCAAAGTTTGTAAAAATAAGAAAGTAGAAACACTACAAGAAGAAAGCCTTTGGGCGACGGAAAAAGTTTGTTGCCCCAGGCGACGGAAAAGTTCGTCATCCCATTTCGTCGCGGCAACCTCGCCGCCCAATCTTTTGGGCGACGAAATAAGGAACTCGTCGCCCAAACCGTTATAGAGCGACGGAAAATTGGGTTTTGGGCGACAAATAATTCCGTCGGCCAAACTATTTTGGGCGACAAATGAATTAGCTCGCCGCTCCAAATATGGGGCGACAACACTATTCGTCGCCCCAGAGACTTTAAGCAACGAACATGCAGCCGTCGCCTAAAATTCAAATATTTAAAAAAAATCTCATTTAATTCAGGCGACAAATTCAACTTTTGACTCCCAAAGTTTTTTGGGCGACAAACATGTTCGTC
>QANT01007931.1:0-13451 GCA_003254885.1 Purshia tridentata | reverse complement strand
CATGAATGGTGTAGCATAGTGCCACATGATTCGAGAAAAGAACTCATAGAAAGAAATTCACCACCATTATCGGCACGAAGGGCTTTAATGTTGATTTGGAATTGAGTTTTTACCCAAGAAAAAAATGATTTCAATAACGTTTGTGTGTCTGATTTGAAACTCATAAGATGTACCCATGTGAAACGTGTGAAGTCGTCCACAATAGTAAGAAAATAGCGAGCCTCAGAATGTGTTTGAGTTTTGTGGGGTCCCCAAATGTCGCAATGAATTAAATCAAATGGTGCCGTAGATTTGATAGTACTAATAGGAAAAGGTAATCTAGTTTGCTTTGCTAAAGGACAAATGTCACAAATGTGTTTGGAATCAAACATTATTTCAACATTATTTTTAGCTAATGAAAGTAAAGGTGCAGATGAGGGGTGCCCAAGGCGCCGATGCCAAAGACTAGTAGTGTGGGCAATATGATTGGTGAAGTGAGGATTTTGACTTGGTGTAAGATAATATAGCCCATCAAAATGCTTGCCCAGGCCAATCACTTTCTTCGTATCCATGTCCTGCAAAACACAGAAATCCGACAAAAATGTCACCATACAATGCAAAGCACTTGTCAATTTACTAACAGATAATAAATTGACACGAAATTCAGGCACATAAAGAACTTTATCAACAGCCAAGTTATGTGACAATGTTATGGAGCCAATATTTTTAATGGCTGCTTGTCCTCCATTTGGTAAACCAACAAAGTGATTCTGAGTATCAACAATGTTATGTGTTGGTGAAGATGAGAGATGTGATCAGTGGCCCCGCTATCAATAATCCAATAGAGGTTGGAATGTGCATCCTTTTGTGCTAAATGGCATGTGGATGAAAAAATACCTGTTGCATTTGCTAGTGGCTGACCATTACCAATGCGGATCATGGCAAGCAATTGATTATACTCTTCGGTAGTGAAGGTGGGACTGCCCGAAGAAATTGGCTTTGTGGTTTCAGCAGGCTTAGGCATCTTTGGAGGCTTGATAACCTCGGCATTATGTGCTGTAGCTCTTCTGTTATTGGGCTGTACGCTCTTGCCATGCCACTTGTGGCCCACTGGGAACCCATTGATAAAAAAACACCGGTCCACCAAGTGCCCATCTCCATCACAGTAAGTGCATTTAAGAGTTTTGCGTGAGAATGAACTTGTGGTGGGATTGGGAAACCTACCCGTAGATGAAGACGACGCAGGAGGACGATGAACTTGCATCGCATGAGGGGTTGCTCCCAATTCGTGACGACTTGCCACATCCATTTGCCGTTCATGTTGAAGAATGAGTCCATGAACTCATCGTGTGTCTGGAAGTGGACTCATCATCAAGATAGAGCCACGTATGACTAAGTAAGAGTCGTTCAGTCCCATTAGGAATTGCATAACTCTTTCTTTCTCTTCTCGTTGGGTAAGTCCTTTCAGACCTTCACAAGTGCAAGAAATTGGGTCATGATAGGATGCTAACTCATCCCATAACCCTTTCATTTTGGTGTAGTAGGCAGAGACAGGAAGCTGCCCTTGACGATTCTCGACAATTTCTTGTCGAATTTGATAGATCCTAGAGTCACTACTTTGTGAGAATCTGTCTTTGAGATCGTTCCAAACAGCGGTTGCGGTTTCAGTGTACAAGATGCTGCCAGCGATGTCTGAATGGACTGAGTTTACAATCCATAGTGTGACCATGTCATTGGATCTCTTCCAGATCGGGTATTTTGCATCCGTGAGTGCTGGAGCTGTGACGGTCCCATCGATAAATCCAATCTTATTCTTTGCGCTAAGACTCATGCGCATAGCACGACTCCATTGTCCATAATTGTTTCCATCAAGTGTTTTGGAGACTAGGATCAGCCCCGGATGGTCTGAGTGGTGTAATATAAATGGATCTGAGGGCTCCATGGAATTGTCAGTTGATTTGGATGGTTCTGCCATTGGTGACTAAGATGTATATAGGAAGAACTGTATGAAGGTTTATAGTGGCGGAAGCATAGCAGAGTCACCAAGAACGGTGATCTGATGCCATGAGAAATTGTGAATTCATATATTTCATTGATATCAAAAGGCAATACACAGAGGCTGATTTATACAGAAGCTACAAGCTATCTAGAGTAAACAAAGGCTACAATCAGGCTAATTAAGTTTACATCCTACAATTACTCTACCCAAGAGGTGACAAAACACTAGTTGCTTGAATTTGACAGGGTCTGTGAGAAATTGTGAATTCATATATTTCATTGATATCAAAAGGCAATACACAGAGGCTGATTTATACAGAAGCTACAAGCTATCTAGAGTAAACAAAGGCTACAATCAGGCTAATTAAGTTTACATCCTACAATTACTCTACCCGAGAGTTGACAAAACACTAGTTGCTTGAATTAAGCACAAATGGACAATCACAGATTTCTTTCCTTTAACACTCCCCCTCAAGTTGGAGTCTGGATGTCAATTACACCCAACTTGCCTAGATGTGAGAAGAAAACAAGTGCAAGTAGTGGTTTAGTAAACATGTCGGCGACTTGTTCACCTGTTCGTATTTGAGCAGTCTGGATCTCTCCTTTTTGAATTCGCTCACGTACTGTGTGACAGTCAATCTCAATGTGCTTGGTGCGCTCGTGGTATACAGGATTTGCAGCAATATATAAGGCGGCTTGATTGTCACAAAATAGCCTTACCGGTTGGGAGTGCTTAACACGAAAATCTTATAATAAGTAACGCAACCAGCTTAATTCACAAGTAGCAGAGGCCATGGACCAATACTCTGCTTCTGTAGATGAACGAGCTACTGTGACTTGCTTCTTGCTCTTCCAGGACACTAGTGATTTGCCGAGAAAGATGCAATAACCAGCCACTGATCGACGTGTAATGGGACAACGTGCCCAGTCAGCGTCACAATAACCAGTTAACTGTAAGTCACTATGTGAGGAAAACAACAGACCTTGTCCAGGAGCCGCTTTGAGATATCGAAGAAGCTTATATGCAGCATCAAGATGGTGTCGTTGAGGGTCTTGCATAAATTGACTCAAGGTGTTGACTGTGTACGCAATCTCCGGCCTTGTGATAGTCAGATAAATTAATTTTCCAACCAGTCGTCTATATCGAGCAGGTTCATGAAGTGAAGCACTGCCTGTGGATGTTAAGACAAGTTCAGCATCCATTGGAACCTTCTCAGGTTTCGCACCAAGTAAACCAGCCTCCTCCAATATGTCTAGCGTATATTTTCTTTGGTAAATCGTGACTCCTGCTTTGGAACGTGCAACCTCGACACCAAGAAAATATTTCAATGGTCCAAGGTCTTTAATTCGAAATCTGCTGCTGAAGAATGTCTTGAGATTGGTGATTTCAGCCTCATTGTTCCCTGTAATGACCATATCATCAACATATAACAATATAACAGTGAGAGAAGCACCTTTGACTTGAATAAATAGGGAGTAATCTGCCTTAGATTGACAGAAACCAATGCCACAAATAGCTGAGGAAAATTCTCGAAACCAACTTCTTGATGCTTGTTTGAGACCATACAATGATTTATGGAATCGACACACAACATTCTCCCCCTGTCGACTATAACCCGGAGGCGGCAACATGTACACCTCTTCTTGTAAATCGCCATGGAGAAAGGCGTTTTGGATGTCCATCTGGTGTAAGGGCCAAGACCGAACAGCAGCAACAGTCAATAGGCAGCGCACGGTGATGAGTTTGGCAACGGGAGCGAATGTCTCTTTGTAGTCAATACCTTCACGTTGGGTGAAGCCCTTAGCAACGAGCCGGGCCTTATATCTTTCAAGAGTACCATCAGAATGAAATTTGAGCTTGAAGACCCATTTGCAACCAATTGGACGATGACCAGGTGGAAGAGGGACCAAACTCCAGGTTTGGTTGTCCTCAAAAGCAGTAATCTCTGCTTGCATGGCCGCAACCCAACGGGAGTCGTGACGAGCCTGTTCGTAAGTAGCTGGCTCCACTAAATGGGAAATATGGGAAATAAAAGAACGATATCCAGAAGAGAGTTGAGAGTAGGAGACATACCGGTGTAATGGATACCGAGTGCTAGACATGGAGCAAGAGGAAGCTAGAGGCTTGAGCAAGGCAGCGTGATGTGCCACATAATCCTTAAAATGAGCAGGAGGACGGGTAAACCAAGTGGATTGGCGAAGGAGAGGTGGAGACGATGGAAGAGGGACGTCGATAGCCACCACAATAGAAGAGGGGGAAGGAGAGGGATCAGTGGGGGGGTCGATAAGGGTATTTGGTGGAGGGGAAATGTGAGGTGAGGTTGTTGTGGTATTAGGGAAAGAAGGCGTGTCTTGGGCGGATGGGCCGGGAAGGTCAGTGGGATTGGTATGGTCATGTGGGGTGGTGTGGTCATGTGGACAGTGTGGAGAATGCATGATAGGCAAAATAGTAAATCAGTTTGGTCCGTGAATGGTGAAGAAGTGTAGGGAAAGATGTGCTCATGAAAAATTACATCACGGGAAGTGAAAATTTTCTGGGTGGTTAGATCATATAGACGATAACCCTTTTGACCAAGAGGGTAACCAAGAAAAACACAACGCCGTGCATGAGTGTCAAATTTGTGGGTAGGGGTGAGATTGGTGGCGTAGCTTAAGCAGCCAAAAACCCGCAAGAGGGCATAATTGGGTGGTGTGCCATGTAAAATTTCGTAGGGAGATTTGTGAGAGAGCACAGGTGTAGGTAGGCGATTTATGAGATAACAAGCAGTTTGTATACTCTCCCCCCAAAATTTTAAAGGTAAATTGGCTTGAAAAAGAAGGGCACGACCTACATTTAAAAGATGTCTATGCTTGCGTTCTACAACCCCGTTTTGTTGGGGTGTGTAAGGACATGAATGGTGTAGCATAGTGCCACATGATTCGAGGAAAGAACTCATAGAAAGAAATTCACCACCATTATCGGCACGAAGGGCCTTAATGTTGATTTGGAATTGAGTTTTTACCCAAGAAAAAAATGATTTCAATAACGTTTGTGTGTCTGATTTGAAACTCATAAGATGTACCCATGTGAAACGTGTGAAGTCGTCCACAATAGTAAGAAAATAGCGAGCCCCAGAATGTGTTTGAGTTTTGTGGGGTCCCCAAATGTCGCAATAAATTAAATCAAATGGTGCCGTAGATTTGATAGTACTAATAGGAAAAGATAATCTAGTTTGCTTTGCTAAAGGACAAATGTCACAAACGTGTTTGGAATCAAACATTATTTCAGCATTATTTTTAGCTAATGAAAGTAAAGGTGCAGATGAGGGGTGCCCAAGGCGTCGATGCCAAAGACTAGTAGTGTGGGCAATATGATTGGTGAAGTGAGGATTTTGACTTGGTGTAAGATAATATAGCCCATCAAAATGCTTGCCCAGGCCAATCACTTTCTTCGTATCCATGTCCTGCAAAACACAGAAATCCGACAAAAATGTCACCATACAATGCAAAGCACTTGTCAATTTACTAACAGATAATAAATTGACACGAAATTCAGGCACATAAAGAACTTTATCAAGAGCCAAGTTATGTGACAATGTTATGGAGCCAATATTTTTAATGGCTGCTTGTCCTCCATTTGGTAAACCAACAAAGTGATTCTGAGTATCAACAATGTTATGTGTTGGTGAAGAATGAGAGATGTGATCAGTGGCCCCGCTGTCAATAATCCAATAGAGGTTGGAATGTGCATCCTTTTGTGCTAAATGGCATGTGGATGAAAAAATACCTGTTGCATTTGCTAGTGGCTGACCATTACCAGTGCAGATCATGGCAAGCAATTGATTATACTCTTCGGTAGTGAAGGTGGGACTGCCCGAAGAAATTGGCTTTGTGGTCTCAGCAGGCTTAGGCATCTCTGGAGGCTTGATAACCTCAGCATTATGTGCTGTAGCTCTTCTGTTCTTGGGCTGTACGCTCTTGCCATGCCACTTGTGGCCCACTGGGAACCCATTGAAAAAAAAAACACCGGTCCACCAAGTGCCCATCTCCATCACAGTAAGTGCATTTAAGAGTTTTGCGTGAGAATGAACTTGTGGTGGGATTGGGAAACCTACCCGTAGATGAAGACGACGCAGGAGGACGATGAACTTGCATCGCATGAGGGGTTGCTCCCAATTCGTGACGACTTGCCACATCCATTTGCCGTTCATGTTGAAGAATGAGTCCATGAACTCGTCGTGTGTCTGGAAGTGGACTCATCATCAAGATAGAGCCACGTATGACTGAGTAAGAGTCGTTCAGTCCCATTAGGAATTGCATAACTCTTTCTTTCTCTTCTCGCTGTGTAAGTCCTTTCAGACCTTCACAAGTGCAAGAAATTGGGTCATGATAGGATGCTAACTCATCCCATAACCCTTTCATTTTGGTGTAGTAGGCAGAGACAGGAAGCTGCCCTTGACGATTCTCAACAATTTCTTGTCGAATTTGATAGATCCTAGAGTCACTACTTTGTGAGAATCTGTCTCTGAGATCGTTCCAAACAGCGGTTGCGGTTTCGGTGTACAAGATGCTGCCAGCGATGTCTGAATGGACTGAGTTTACAATCCATAGTGTGACCATGTCATTGGATCTCTTCCAGATCGGGTATTTTGCATTCGTGAGTGCTGGAGCTGTGACGGTCCCATCAATAAATCCAATCTTATTCTTTGCGCTAAGACTCATGCGCATAGCACGACTCCATTGTCCATAATTGGTTCCATTAAGTGTTTTGGAGACTAGGATCAGCCCCGGATGGTCTGAGTGGTGTAATATAAATGGATCTGAGGGCTCCATGGAATTGTCAGTTGATTTGGATGGTTCTGCCATTGGTGACTAAGATGTATATAGGAAGAACTGTATGAAGGTTTATAGTGGCGGAAGCATAGCAGAGTCACCAAGAACGGTGATCTGATGCCATGAGAAATTGTGAATTCATATATTTCATTGATATCAAAAGGCAATACACAGAGGCTGATTTATACAGACGCTACAAGCTATCTAGAGTAAACAAAGGCTACAATCAGGCTAATTAAGTTTACATCCTACAATTACTCTACCCGAGAGGTGACAAAACACTAGTTGCTTGAATTAAGCACAAATGGACAATCACAGATTTCTTTCCTTTAACAGTCTGAAGTTGGCTTCTTACTGTTGTCCTAGTATTTTCTTAGTCAATGAGATTACTCCAATCAAATATTCTATCACAGAAAGGGATTTTATGTTTGTACACAACCAAATAGTGCAGCGTGTTTCATTTATTTATTTTTTTCAAATACAAGGATTTATTAAGCTCTCAGAATCACAAAATGAGAGCAAAGGTTATATGTGAATCTATAGAACCTATAAACTTACTACAATACTGTATAAAATTTTTAGACTTCTAAATATTTGAAGACACATTTGTGTATTTCATTCTATATATTTGATATAAACTTACTACAAAACTGTTTAAAATTCCTAGACTTCTAAATATTTGAAGACTCATTCGTGTATTTCATTCTAGATATTTGAAGACTCATTCATGCAATTTCATTGTGTAGTTATTGGAAAGACTAGGTTCATCCATAAACATCGGTGGCTTGACCTTGTCGAGAGAAAGATTTTTATATTGGGAATGTAAGGTCTTGCATAGTAATTTATAAGGTGTTGGGCCTCTCCACCCATTGCTAAATTGGTTTTGGGTTGAATGCTCCAATTTCCTTCAGACATATTCTATGAGTCATCCATTGTGTAGTTGTGAAAAACATGAACACCCAGGATACAAGAAAACTGGATTTTGAAGAACTTTGATGATTTGCTCATAATGAATTCCTTAAAAGGCTTTTTTGTTACATAATTTTGATCAATTACAACCTCTCAATTTGATGTTAAAACGCAGTTCTCATACCCTTGGTAGCTTATCTGTATTTCTTTGTCGCAGAATGTGATGGAACGGGTGAGCCAAACATTGAAGAACAGGTCAGAGGATTTTACATGTGTGCCCATTCATGCACAGACACAAACACACACATTATGCTTTTGTCATTTTCATTTTCCAGCAGTGTCCAGGATGCAGTTCTAATTATTTTTTTCAATGATGCAGTTCTTGGAATGGGTGGATGAGGGAGCGAAGTGTCCATACTGTGAAGGTCTTGGATATACAATTTGCGATGTATGCGAGGGGAAACCAGTAGTTTAGGTATGTTATATGCTTCCATACATGTACAGTTTTATGCTATAGTGCATGTATTTGGTTGTGTAATGATATTTTGTATTGCTATACAAATACAGAAAATTGTATATTTATTATTAAGGTAGTTGCGGATGTACTTGGAAACTGAAAGAGAAAATAAATATAATTGTTTCCGGTTGGCAAATTTAGCATATATGATTAATGTCATTGTTACATGATCAAATATTCAAGATAATACTTTTGGTCTGGGCTACCGCTATATGGATTATGGAATCAATGGTTGAGCTACCAATTTGGCCAGATCATTTTTGTATCTCCTAAACTTTTGTTTTTTGTTTGGGGCTTATATTAAATAAGGTGAAAAGTTAAAGAATGATTTACATTTTAGGCTAAATGTCATGAACGGTCCTCGTAGTTTCGCCTCACATTTCAATCATTTTGTGGTTTAATCGTACCATCATAAATCTTTTTAATCTTACATAAAAATTAATATTTCTTTGATCGCACCATCATAGTTTAAAATATTTTATATCTTACTTAAAAAATAAAATTTCCTCAAATAGCCATCAAATAAATCGCACGTGCATGGTAGAATTATAACTCGCACCCGCATGTGCCGAATTAGCAAATAATAAACTTAAAAAAGCACGATTACCAATAGAAAATGTTGAGAAAAGAAAGAAGAAAAAAATTACTGCAGAACTAATTTTAAAAAAGGCTTCACATTTTTAATCATATTCTATCTCAAAACTAATTGATTATGGGTAGAAAGGTCCAAAACCTTATAAGCACATATTTTATCTCTAGTCTTCCGATATAGGATTTTGCTCCACATTTCTCTTAATACACCACTTGTAGAGAGATTTTTAGCCTAACACGTGGACAAATTATATTTAGTGACGTATGAGCACGTGTGTCTATTAGTCCTTACACGCAAATAACCAATCTATGATACCATGATAGAATTTGAATATCCAATCCAAAATCAATTGGTATTCAAAGGATTAGCCCAAAACCTTATAATCTACTATGCAAGGCCTCATATTTTCAATGTGAAATTTTTCTCTCAACAAAAAAAATGATAATGAGAAGGACAAATGATGTTGACAATGATGAAGAAAAGTGCTTTTAGAAGTCTTCAATATTTCAAGCTATGGCACTAACTTACTTTCAACACAAGTGCGTTCTTGTGCTTTGTCAAATTTAGGTCCGACTCTATGGTGCAATTTTGGAGAATTCTCATAATTTCTATCACACTTTACACCTTAAAACTTATTTTGTCTCACTGAATCCCCTGAACTTCACCCTTGTGTCTCATTTGGTTCATTTCCGGGAACTTCGTCGAGAAAAATCTGAACTTGCCCATGTGATGCTTATATATCAAAACGAGCTTCTTTGGGAATTTTAGTTATGTGATAGGACCTTTTTCCTCTCTTCCTCTTCTCCAATCCTCATGATAATGAAAAATGAAATTAATTTTAAAAAACTCATAAGATGATATTTCAATCCCTTAATCTTGAAACAAAAGGATAATTTTTATCCCCAAATTGAAAATTTGAGTTTGGTCAAAATTGTCCCAAGATTACAAACATAAAACACAGAAACCAAATGTAAATTTTTGAAATCACAAGAACTAAATATGTTTTGAAAGTAAAACATATAAACAAAACTTGATTTTTTTCCCTTTTGTGAGTGGTAAAAACATCATTTGTTCTGGTCAGTTCATTGGTGTTAAAAAGTGGTATAGAGCAAATCCTTGGGTATGAATATAATTTCTCAAAACTAATGCGGCACACAATTCAAAATTTAGGATACTTTTGTGGAAAAATATCGTTCTTTTTTTTGGCCGTGCGGCACACAATTCAAAATTTAGGATCCTTTTGTGGAAAAATATCGTTCTTTTTTTTGGCCGAAGTGTGGAAAAATATCGTTTATAGATTAAAATGAGACATGAATAGTAGTTGGAGAACATTTACTATAATTAACCCAATATGACAACGAACATGCTTTTTTATTCAAAAAGATCAAGATTAAGTCAAGATTGAGTTACCTCATCTTGACTAGATCTCAACTAGGATATGATATCCAAAACAAATTGACTATAAGAAAAAAATAAAATTCTATTTTTAAATCTCAACCATTCCACAGATATTTAAAGGATTATTACCTCATAACTGAAATCAATGTTTTATATCAACGTAAGCATAGACTTAACTAACATCATTGTTCTCAACATATGGAAATAGAGAATCCATAGGCAAAGGTTCAAATTTCTAGTCAAAAAGGAAGAGAATTAGTCGTGCAAAGAATGACTTAAACATAAATGCATCCATTTATCTACACAGTACTTAATTTCATAGATATCAGCAGTAGAAGATATAAAGCACAGCAACACCATATTAATTGATATCATATCATGTAATCGAATGTGGGCCAAACCAGTGGCCTTAAATGAATTTGCATCACATCAGGGCATACAAATGGAAAGATCAACTGCTATGTGTATTGTATCTTCATCTATCATCAGAACATATACTGCCCTAAATAGATATGTGAAGAAGCTTTTATTGTGGCAAAATTCAACCAATTTCAATTTCCCAAATATCTATGTTCCCGTTAGTGACTGTGAAACAACTATCCAAGCTTGGGAGTACTGAACTGTCTCCTCCAGACGTTGTATACTATTCACTTTCCATCCTAATGTATGCAGCCTTATAGATTTGTCTTTGGTTTGCTACCTGCAGCAATACGCCTTGTCACCGAGCGCATTGTCACAAATTCCTCTGCAGCAGAAGGGTGTATTCCTACCTGCACAACGAATAGAAAATCTTTTTCAGTATAAGTGAAGCCACAAGGTAAAAAGATATGCGGGAATAAATTCTCAGAGAAAGGTGACCATTTACATTCTCTTCCAACATCCAAAACCAAATAGAAAGTATGGTTACCATCTGCCCATCTCTCCCCTCCCTCCCCCATCTCTCTTCTATCCCCTGAACCATGTCTTTTTCTGTTTTTGGACAGACCCCGAAACATGTTGGGGGTTAGGTCATGTACCAATGCCTCCTCTTCCTTCCAACCCATGTTTTTTGATATCCTTATACAGCATATACATTTATCCTCGTATGGAGATTAATCTATGGGTCACCATTTTTTGTGCATCAGTTCAACACACTCTTTTTTTCACCAAGAACAAGACATTAAAGGGGCAAACACTATATTCGCTATTGTATAGCCATCACCAGAAGTCCAAGTATGGTCAGTGATCCCAAAATAAATCAAACCCAATACAAGTGGGTGAGATTTGAAAGTATAACTCAGAAAATAGTCATCACCAAGCTCTAAAATAGAGGTAACACTTACTGTGCTGTCAAATTGTGCCTTGGTTGCTCCGCACTTCAGTGCAATAGCAATTCCCTGTATAAGACACCAAAGATAATGTGATTCTCTGAGCAACACAAAAATGGTGAAATTAAAAGGAAATAGAGAGTACTATACAAAACATCTAGCTGTATATAAGCTCAAGCTACACAAAATCTCAGCAACACAGTGAAAATTAAGCTTTATTTTTCAGGAACTGATAACTCATTTGATTCTAAAATCTAAAGACCTTATGCCAGTCCAATGCAAACTAAACATATGAATGAACATATCAAAAGACTGTACATTAAATTATCCCCCTTTTTCAAGCAAAATATAGTCAATTACTGATCAAGAATAGTGCAACACCAACAGTCAGTCCTCTATTCCATATCCTGGGCCATATTTTCATTTAAGTCACACGCCATCATATCTTTCCTACCTTTTATGTTGGCTAAGTTACATGCAACACCAACAGTTAGTATTTAAGTCACACACTATCATATCTTTCCTACCTTTTATGTTAGTCATCCATTTATCTTTGTTAAACATGTCCAAACTGAAAACCATCAGTCAGTTGTCTCTCTTTACATCTCTAATGATGCTACTTAACATTCTCTAGCATGTCATCATTTCAAATCCTATTCTTCCTTGTCTTTCCACATCCATCTCAACATCTCATTTCTACCACACTTAAATGCACATGCTGCTTTCTAACTACCTAACATTTTGCCCCATATAGCAGACATGGCTAATCTAATAACATTTCTGTAAAATTTACCTTTCACTTCAAAAGGTATATGATGACCTCAAAATACTCAACACACTATTTTATCCATACTACTTTGATTTCCTGAGCCACATCATCTCTGTTCTCCACCTCTCCATGGATGATTGAGCATAAATTGTGAAAAATCTGCTTTTTGGAACCTCAAAACCCTTGTGTTTAACCACCTACATACTCCATGATTACATTTTACATATTCACCCATGATTACATTTCACATCTTTAGTCATATACTTATCTAAAAAACTCTTGATTCTAGAGGTTCACTAAACATACACCCTTACTTTAGTCTCATCAATTAAAGAAACATCATCTCCAAAATAACATACATCATGGAACCTCCTCCTGCATGTATCCTGTCAATTAATGTGAGCCTACACCAACAATAAAACTGCTTCTCCCCTACAGTTGTTCTTATTATAATCACCANCACCACCCCATCATACATAACCTTTTTTTTTTTTTTTTTTGAAAAGATACTTTTTATTGATCAAAAACTCAAACAATACACACAATGGACAAGATGTCCATTATCTAAGAAAACATATTAAAGTAGACATAAAAAATAAGGCCTCACAAAGCAAAATCTCTATCTAAGTACTGCCTTCCAATCTAGTAGCAGAGCAGACAAAGATACACCCCTAAAATCACTAGTAACAGAGGCCAAAGAGAAGACCAAAAAGATACTCCATCCCACAATTCTTCAACATCTGCTGCTCTGTAGTCCTCAAAAATTCTTTGATTCCTTTCCACCCAAATAACCCAATAAATAGCCAACAATCTGCAATTCTAAAGCACCTTGGCCTTCAAAACCCCACCAAAACCAAACAACTTTTCACTCAACAATGAACAGTACCCTTCTGGCATTACCCACATTACCCCTGCTTCCTTGAATAAATTAGACCACAACTTTGCTGCCACAGAGCACTGAAGAAAAATATGATCAACACTCTGCCCTTGGTCCTTACACAAAACACACCAGCTTGGAGGTAAACAGACATTTGGCCTTCCTTTTTTGTAGAATGTCACAAGTATTTATCTTTCCAAGAGCTACCAACCAACAAAACTCTGACCTTTGGAGGAACTTTTGCTTTCCAAATCAAAGCTGCTGGGAGAAAAAGAATTCCATCTCCATCCCCA
>QANT01007930.1:0-10024 GCA_003254885.1 Purshia tridentata | reverse complement strand
TTATTCAAAGTAATTAAAGTAAAAGATAATGGCTTTAAAATAAATAAACTAAATGCAGTGGCTTAAGACTAAATGCAAAGATTAATTGTGGCTTAAAAATAGTTTACACTTGAAAAAATTGCAATACTAGAGTACTCGTACAATATAAATGTTTTTTGGTCCAAGGATAAATATATATGTTATTTAAAACTAGAGTTCAAATTTTTGTAGAGGCAATAATATTATTTTAGATGTTGTGTTTTAAAACTCTAAGATCAGACAATATGTTAAACAAATTACTATATGAACCCTTCATTTGGTTATTGTTAGACCTAACCAGATCAAATAAAACTATTAATTGTATCCTGTACGACGTGATGTACTATCTTGCTGTTTGCATAATACAAAACAAGATTAATAACTCAATATATATCTTAATATAGTTGTCAAGATATTGGTGATCTAAAGTAATGAAATGAAGTACATGATCAATGCAGTTCAGAAGTTGAACTAACAACACCAACAGCTTTGACCCCCAACATTTGAGAGCTAGATCTTTTCCACGTCTCTTATCATTCCTCTCTATAAATGCTTGTTTTGATGCCCAACCAAACCCACAAGTCATAACCTTTGCAGCAACTGCAACTCCTACATATCCTTTAGAAATATTAGCTCTCCAAACATGGCCTATCATCGCTTCCCAGCCTTTGTCTTACCACTTTTGTTTTTTACTTTCTCGTTTATGAGCAGCAAAACAATGGTTGCCGGGGCTCGCCATCTCCTGGAGACTCCCTTGCCAAAGCCTGAGTTGCCGTCATTGCCGAAGCCTGAGCTGCCACCACTGCCAAAGCCTGAGCTGCCAACATTGCCGAAGCCTGAGCTGCCACCATTGCCGAAGCCTGAGCTGCCAACATTGCCGAAGCCTGAGCTGCCAACATTGCCAAAGCCTGAGCTGCCAACATTGCCGAAGCCTGAGCTGCCAACATTCCCAAAGCCAGAGCTGCCAACATTCCCTAAGCCCGAATTGCCACAAGTACCCCATGTCCCAACCTCGCCAAAACCTGAAGGACTGAAGTTGAGTGAAATACCCCATGTCCCAACCTTCCCTGACCTTCCAAAGCCCGAATTGCCACCACTTCCTGATTTCCCAACTTTGCCAAAGCCTGAGTTGCCACCATTGCCAAAGCCTGAATTGCCAGCAGTACCTCTGCCCCATCTCCCTGAGCTACCTAAGACCACATTGCCCACCATCCCACCCATCCCCAAGGACACATCCCACCCTAATTCTCTCACCCCACCTCACAAAACTACCCTTCCTTGATTCTTAAACATTGATAATATATAAATTTATAGATCAACAGTTGCCATTCATCACCACTTGTTGATGTGCCTGCAGTCCCCATAGATTATTAGCATATGTTTGTATTTATGTAATCATCATGTGTTTCTTTATGAGGTGTTGGTACTTTTATTATATTGGTGCTTGTTACTACTTAATTATGAGGGTACGTGCTTAGTTCTGTTGGATTCTTATTCTTATTATATTGGTAATTTCGTCTATGAGTGTAATCTTTTCGTCTAAGTTTTATTACTTAATATAGTCACATAATTTTATTATGATCCAAGAAGTCTGAGACTCAACCAGAGATGAAAGCCATGAAGAAGTAGTGGATTAGCCACCTTCGGTGCCAACGTATATTCGATCATTCTTAAAAATTGACAATGCATATAAAAGAAAAAGGTAATAATGTTAGGGCCTCAAATTTGTGCCTTAATGACATGACATTCCATGTAATTAAAAGCAGTTAAATAAATATCATTATTCATTTATTACATTCTTTTTTATAAATACCATCCTAACCTTTCTTATAAATTTACAAAACTTTCAATTATAAATAAATAATTCTCAGATCACCATAACCACCATCCACCATAGCCGCTATCGACCATTCTTCCCCTTTCTCTACCATCACCTTTTCTTCCCCTCCCTCCCCCAACACCCCCAGTTTTTCCCCTTCCCTGCAGTTACATTCAAAGTTGCAATTAACATGGAAAAATCAGTTAAACAACATAAATGAGACATGATATATATAAAGTTGAAGTAAGCAAAATGAAAAGTTAAAAAATATAAGGAATTGAAAGAAATTAAGGATGATGAATATGAGATGGCCGGGAATGGTTAGGAGAAGAAATTGAAAGATAAAATTAGGTAAGATAAAATGGAAGTAACTGAATTTTGGAGGGATAAGATAATCTTTCAATAAAAACGATTTAAATGTAATATTATAAATAAATAGTCATGTGTATAATTATATAAACAAATTAGTGACTTGTAAAATTTAATTTTGCCACATCAGATTGAGGCATAAAAGTTGAAGTCCCAAATCTTTTCCCAAAAGAAAATTAAAAACCAAATTTTACCAAAACTTACATGCCTGCAGAAAGCTAGGCCGATCTAGAAAGCTTGATTAATATTATTTCCATTTCTGAAACTATTTGATTGATTAATATTAAATTTTCGTGCAATCATCATTTCATTTATTGTTATTTTATTGTTTTCAACCAAATTTTAACAATAAAATGTTATCGGTGGGAGGCTTGGAGCCAAGTACTTCAAATTTTATTTGCCTCAATTTTTATTGTACAATTTTTCTTTTTCTTTTTTCTTTTTTTTGGTCGACTAATTTCTCATATCAATTTAAAAATTTATGAATAAAAGTTAATTGAATTGGCGAAAATAAAAGTTAATTGAATTGGCGAAAATAAAAGTTATATACCTAACTATGAACTTCTTAATTCTTCCTTCCCTTTAAAAAAAAAAATTAAAGAAAAAACTCATTTTTATTCCCTCCATCAACCAAAAAAGCAAAAACACTCATTTTCTACCAACTTTCACGTCTCCTGTTAAAGGTGTTGGGCATTTTCGTCATTTCGTCCAGCCTCCCAAGTTGTTCTTCGTCCAGCAGCTCTAAGCCTGAAACTCTGTATTTCTAGTATTCGTTCTCTAAGCTTTCCTCCCTCAGCTGTAGACTTTGTCCATTTTCAACTCGACCAGGTACACTTCATTTTCCCTTCTCACTGACTCATTCTAAATTTAGGCTTTCTTGTAATCTTTTTGAAAACAATTGATTGATTGCTAATCTCATTCAGAAACATTGGGGATTTTGTTGAAATTAGGGCTGTGCAGTGATTACTGGGGATTTTTTTCGGATAATTAATTAAGGCTGTCAATCTTAGGATAAATTTAAAAAAAAATAAAAAAATTGGGTTCAGTATCTCTTTCAAAATTTGAACTGTAATTGAATTTCTTGCAATATGTTGAATCTGCCGTTTCAGAGGCAAACTCAATGCGTTAGAAGAAGTATCAGGTGGGAAATGCATATCTATTAACGATGTTTCAATAAAGGTATCAGATTCTTTCTGCAATGAATCTTTTGAGTAGCCAACTAGTGTACAGTTTTCCTCTATTGCAAGGCCAATGCAATTTATGAGGTGCTTGGATGCAGAATGAGAAAATGGGTTCTGGTAATCCTAAAATTATGAAAATCAAATCTCATGATCACTATTCACTAGGATGAGTTCTAGTCTGTCATAAAGGTGTATCCATGGGGAATGCAATGAAATATTTGTTTTCTTAATTTTGAAAGTCCATACATAACGTTGTCGGTGCTGGAAGTTATGCCCTGATATTTGGTGGTTATGTGTAGACATGCGTAGCTGTTTAATGGTTATGGATCCAATGTTTAGTATCTTTTTAACAGGTTGGGTAAATTTGGAAAATTTAAAAGAGAAACGGAACTCTGCCGAAATTTTGACAAAATTTTTTGAATTGGAGGAAAAAAAAAGTAGTTGTAAGGTAAGTTCAGCCCATCTGATTTTGGGTGGTTCTGTCCCTGCAGTCAATCTGATCTTTTTGTGGGAGTAAATGGGGCTTCTCAGCATTATTCGAAAAATTAAAAGGAAGGAAAAAGAAATACGTATACTCATGGTGTAAGTGAAACTTCCTGTCTGGCTCTCTCTCTCTCTCTCTCTCTCTCTCTCTCTCTCTCACATATGAGAATTATGTAGTCGTTGATCTATTTTGTTGGTGCAGTGGGCTTGATAATTCTGGCAAGACTACCATTGTGTTGAGGATTAATGGAGAGGACACCAGCGTTGTCAGTCCCACACTCGGCTTCAACATCAAGACCATCACCTACCAAAAGTAAAGTTTTTTCTTCAAGTTAAAAACAACTATGAAAAATTGTTTACTTGGTTTTTCCTTTGTGCTTGTTCCTGTTGGCAGTTGCAAAAGCTGCAATTTTATATCATACAAGTAATGGAATCTCATGCAACATTTTCTTCTCTCTCTTAGGTCCATCAGAAATTTATGCCAAATCTATGGGAAAAAATCAAGATGGGTCCCTAGTGTTTTTTTCTATATAATTATTTATTTTGTATTTATATAAATAAGAAATCATAGGAACTACGCTAACGATGATTTTAGTCTCAGATTACTTCTTTTGTTTTCTGTTGTTGTGGTCCCAAATGATTAAAACTTTAGAGATTTATACAAAGGTGCTTGTTACGAAAATAGTTTCGTGGGTCAATCATGTAGAGTTAGTTGCAATTTTTGTGTCTCATATTAAACAAATTGGGTGGTTACTTTACATATTTAATTTTCTTAATGTGGTATTTTTTTTTGAGAGATCCAAGGTATAGTATTTTCATACAATTTATTAACTTTTCAATATTTTTGATAGCTTTTTTCCCCTTGCGTACTACATTGCTTCATTTTCTAGACCATAACAAGCTCTGCACGGATGTGGTTTTGAAGTTCCATACTTCCTTTACTATGATATGGAAAATTGAAATGCTATTTATTTGACTGTGGCAGGTATACACTGAATATATGGGATGTTGGGGGCCAAAAAACAATAAGATCTTACTGGAGAAACTATTTTGAGCAAACTGATGGTCTGGTGTGGGTGGTTGACAGTTCCGATCTTAGAAGATTAGATGATTGCAAAATGGAACTTGATAATCTTTTGAAGGAAGAGGTATATGGCATTTTGTTTAATTAATTAATTAAGTAATTGTAAACTGTCACGGTTTATGCTGTTGTACCTAGTATAAAATATGACTCATTCAGTCAGTTGGGGCTCCTGTTATTCATATGCCACTTTTAATGTGTTATGTATTCATCTGCAGTTAGAACTGACAGGACCTCATTTGTGTCATATGTGTGCATGTAGTGAGGGGCTTTCTATGGCTTTATTTATTTTTTGAGCCAATTTTTGCAGTACCTCTCAACTTATATGGACTCATGCTGCATTTACTGGACCACTAGTTTATCTCTAGTTTGACTATCACTGTTTCTGGCCATGACTAATCATCGACGTGCATCCCTGGAAATTGTGGATCTCCTTATCAATTACCCAGAATAATTTATAATGTTGATGGTCTGGAATCCTGAAATGGATATTGACATGATACCTTAGAAAACGTTTTGGGGAGTTTTCTTTGTGACTTGGAGTTTTAATTTGCAACCACTATTCTGCTGAAGTGTTACAAAGACGCTGACATGTTTGTTCATATGACAGAGGCTATCAGGATCATCCTTATTGATACTAGCAAATAAGCAGGATATAAAAGGTGCCCTTACCCCAGAAGAAATTGCTAAAGTAAGGCTCTAGGCTACTCTGTCTCTGTGTGTGTGTGTGTGTGTGTGTGTGTGTTTGAGCGCTTGCCTGTTTTTAGATTGGTGAATGTAGTCTTTGTTAGAATGTATGTTAGCTTTTTCATGCTTTGACTATCCAGTGCCCACATACAGCTTTATTCATAGTCTTATTATGTTGCTTTGAATTTTTTATTCACTGGTCTTTTTCCCCCGATGATAAATTGAAACGTTATGGGGGCTCTTCATCCTGTCCATGGAATTTATATGCAACAATGTCATGTGACTCTTTAAAGGAGTTTTCTTATATGGTTGAAACCGTTTATATACATATATTGACAAGCATTTCTTAAAATATATTCTGATTTCCTAAAATAGTTTATATTATGCTTCTCTAGGTTTTGAACTTGGATGCTATGGATAAAACTCGGCATGGGAAAATTGTTGGGTGCAGTGCATACACTGGTGAGGGGCTGCTTGAGGGATTTGATTGGTTGGTTCAAGACATTGCCTCTCGGATATATGTCCTTGACTAATGCCTACGCTTGAGTAATTTATTTTTGGTAGTGTTTTGTGTCGATTTTCATTGAACTGGACATTTTTCTCCATCCAAGTATTTATGGCAGCTACTTTTTTGAGTGAATTTTCTATTGAAGTGAGGATGTGTTTGAGTTCTGTGTCTGTAAATGATGGGAAGGACTCGAATTGTGAAATGCTTCTATGAGAGGAAAATCGTAATGCTTATGGGTCCAATGTTTAATGATCATGTATCCAATGTTTCGTATTCAATGGTTATGGATGTTTTGTACCTTTTTAACAGGTTCTGTACTGTATGTTTGGAGATTTTAACAGAGGCAAATTGAACCTTGCCGTAAATTTGGACAAAATTACACTTGGATCATAACTACCTACAGAGATAAACTGTCATGTCAGCTCAATTTGGCCGAACCGATGGTTGACCACCGCTAACAACATGGCCTTTGTGCACCTATCAAACGGTTTGAATTTTGCTGGTACCCAAAAAACAAAACGCCGATGGCATCTATGCATACAGGTCCCACCAATCCTCCTCTATATTCTATTCGACTCCACCCCCAAGGCAGGCACAAAACTCAAAGCACCACCCTCCTTATCCTCCTCTTCATACAACTTGCATTGCATCACAACCTACTCACCTTACGCACATAATGCCATGCACCGTCTCCTTTAACCCCATATCGATAACCCTCTACAAACCTATCCACTCCTTGACATTTCAGGCCACCATCTCTGTCTCTCTATATATATTGCTATGGCTATACCTTTCCTTTTTGTCAAAATCCCACAAAAACATAGCCTGGTTTTGTTAGGAGAGAAGGAAAAAAATGATGGGTCTGGGGACACAAAATGGTTACTATGCACCGGTACCTAAAAAAGGGATTGGTGCTGGCTACGACGTCCCTGAAGGAGTGGAGATTTGGGGAAGGTACGACGAAGAATTTGCCAAGATTTTGACCAAGGAAGCCTTGCAATTCGTGGTGGAGTTGCAGAGGGAGTTTAGGAACCGTGTCAAGTATGCCTTGGAATGTAGGAAGGAGGCTAAGAGGAGGTACAATGAGGGGGGTTTGCCTGGGTTTGACCCAGCTACGAAGTTTATAAGGGAAGGGGATTGGGTGTGTGCTCCAGTCCCACAAGCAGTGGCTGATCGGAAGGTGGAGATTACAGGACCTGTGGAGAGGAAGATGATCATCAATGCTCTCAATTCTGGAGCAAAAGTTTTCATGGTATGTTGAGTAATTTTTATAGCAATTAAGGTTATGTGCAACAAAAGTAAACAAGGGACCAAGTTAATTTTTTTGTAGGCTGACTTTGAAGATGCACTGTCACCAAGCTGGGAGAACCTGATAAGAGGCCAAGTGAATCTCAAGGATGCTGTTGATGGGAGCATAACCTTCCATGACAAGGCCAGGAACAGAGTTTACAAGCTAAATGACCAGAACAGAGCCAAGCTTTTTGTGCGTCCAAGAGGTTGGCACTTGCCTGAGGCTCACATACTCATTGATGGTGAGCCTGCAACTGGTTGCCTTGTGGATTTTGGCCTTTACTTCCACCACAACTTTGCAGCATTCCGCCAAACCCAGGGTGCTGGGTTTGGACCCTTCTTCTATCTGCCTAAAATGGAGCATTCAAGGTGAGGATGACTAATTACCTTTTACCAAACAAGCTAAAGTTAATTGCTTCAATTTAATCGTTTTTGCGATGCATTATACAACAACAACAATAATACTAGCGTCACTAAGTAAACTGTGCCATAGTTTACTGATATAGTATTCAAACTTCATGTCATTATGCAATTTGAACATTGGGGAAGTCAATTAATCATGAATTTTGCTATGAGGAAAATTTCATGCTACAATATGTTGCATATATATGTGATTTTGCTTTATGAAACAGCTTAAACAGCTATAAGGAAAAATTGAAAAAGGCACCCTTCAAATTTATTAGTCTCTTTTTTAGCTCTAGCTATTTATAGAATATGACTATTAATTGGCAAGAGTATTTTGGCAGGGAGGCTAAAATATGGAACTGTGTGTTTGAGAAGGCAGAGAAGACGGCAGGGATAGAAAGAGGAAGTATCAGGGCCACTGTTTTGATTGAAACACTTCCAGCTGTTTTTCAAATGAATGAAATTCTGTATGAGCTAAGGGATCACTCTGTTGGCTTGAACTGTGGAAGATGGGATTACATTTTCAGCTATGTCAAAACCTTCCAGGCTCACACGGACCGCCTATTACCCGACCGGGTTCAGGTTGGCATGACTCAACACTTCATGAAAAGTTACTCTGAGCTCCTTATCAGGACATGCCATAGGCGTGGTGTGCATGCCATGGGAGGCATGGTATGTAATTCTTGTAAATTTCAGCATTAATTTCAATTCTATCACAGAGTACAAGCTTTGGGTATCTCATACACATATTGGCCTAATTAAGTTTTTTTTTTTTTTGTCCATATAACTGATATGGTAATGACACACTAGCAATTGGTAGCAATGTTGATTATAAATGAAATTCATTTAGGTAATTTTTGAATTTGAGGACAGGCAGCTCAAATTCCAATTAGAGATGACCCAGTTGCAAATGAAGCAGCATTGGATTTGGTGAGGAAGGACAAGCTAAGAGAGGTGAAAGCAGGACATGATGGAACATGGGCAGCACATCCAGGACTAATCCCAGCCTGTACGGAAATCTTCACCAAAAACATGGGCAATGCCCCCAACCAAATCCAAAGCATGAGGAGAGAAGATGCAGCCAACATAACTGAAGAAGACCTGTTGCAGAGGCCTAGAGGAACCAGAAGCATGGATGGTCTCCGGCTTAATACTCGGGTTGGGATTCAGTACTTGGCAGCATGGCTCACTGGTGCAGGGTCAGTGCCTCTTTACAACCTCATGGAAGATGCTGCCACAGCTGAGATAAGCAGGGTGCAGAACTGGCAGTGGATCAAGTATGGAGTAGAATTGGATGGAGATGGGCTTGGAGTTAGAGTTGGGAAGGAGCTATTTGGGAGAGTTGTGGAGGAAGAGATGGGTAGGATTGAAAGAGAGGTCGGGAAGGAGAAGTTCAAGAAGGGAATGTATAAGGAGGCTTGCAAGATCTTCACTAGACAATGCACTGCCCAAACACTTGCTGACTTTCTCACTCTGGATGCTTATAATCATATTGTCATACACCACCCAAAGGGATCATCCAAGCTTTAAAATCACATGCATATTGTTTTGACACAAAAATGCGTGGGTATAACACATATCAATATCTACTTAATTATCAATAACAATGTTTCTCCAATATATAACTGGACTTTGGTTATTAATGGAGGATCTTTGGATCATATATGTTGATCTCTGTATTAGCTAAAGGTGGATGCAATCCAATTGTCCCAAAAGAGGAACCTAGCTCACCCCATTTATAGTATATTCAACGTTATTATTATATAATTTTCATTAATATTCAGTTTTTTTGCATGCAGTGTCTAGAAGTTCGGTTCAGTTTAATTTGAAGGTATGAGATAGTGTTAATATATAATTAATTAATTTTATGCAGTATTAGTCATAGAAAACAAAATAAAAAAAAGGAAACTAAAACATTACAAAATATTTACATAATATTAATTTTTCTGATATGTATAGACTACAAGTTTTATTCCCTCCAATGTAATAAAAGTAAAATTAAATTAAAACCGGATATACTATAATATATAACCGGCCGGTTTCTCTTATATTTTCTTTATTTATTTTATTTTTCTCGAAATAAACAAATTTTTAAAAATATATGGAAGGAAGAAATAATGAATATATATATATATATAGATATTTATGAACAACACAGTCATCATCTCATCATCCCCACCTTG
>QANT01007929.1:0-21643 GCA_003254885.1 Purshia tridentata | reverse complement strand
ATTTAAAATTTCCCGAAATTTCCGTCGAAATTTCCGTCCACAAAACCGAAATTTAATCATTCCTACTGATTTCATATGAAGTAACACACTCAAGACTCGTCCCAATGGAAATCGAAAAATACATTAAACAGAACATAGAAAATACTCCAACCCTAATTTCCAACTGTTCTTTTATTATAGAAAAATATAAATATAGAATCTGAGCACATACATGGCACACAGTTGTTGGGTTCATAAGTCCAAAGGCAATTACTGGATTCTATAGGATTAGACTAACAAGACCCGAGAAAATGGTGGGTAATTTTTGGTTCAATTTGCAAATTTTCATGTTGTCATGGTATTAAACAACCAAAATATAAAGGCAATGCTACATTGCTTATAATTAAGAAGCACTAGAACTAAAAATAGGAATACATATAAAAGAGAGTCCATTAGAAAAAGGAATGATAATGGTACCCCTTCCAATATCCACCATGAGTGGAAATGTTGGGTCCCTGAAGACTTGATTCCAGTCAGGTACTTCCGCAGGCACCTACCCCATAAAAAATTAAATAAATAAAAAGATCATTAAAGAATCAGGAGGTAAATATTATCTATAATAACATTATTATTTTTATTATCTGTAGCTAAAATTGTATTGTATAGTGTATATGTGATACAGAAAAAGAACATCCTCCGAGTCACATACAGAGAGAGAGGAACTAAGAGGTTGGCATGTTGCCTGATTCTGACGTGACCCAGTTCCTGAAATTAAGAAATACAACCCAAAAAACGGTGCTTTACATCAAAGATTGAAAAAACAGCATAATCCCTTAAAGCATATACTCCACTATTGTAATCACTGGCAAAATTAAAATCATCAGTGACCCAAGTGATAAACAACATTTCTTTCTTCCCAAAACGAGAAATAATGGGTGAATTGATGAAATAACACAAAACAAAGACCTGGGAAATTTTGTAGTTGAGATTAAGGTCAGCATATTCCAAGGCCCCAAGGTCTGGGCTCCTCAGCTGTTGTTCCTTAGTACCAGGAGAAGAAGCAGAGGCATTACAAACAGCAGTGTAGTGGTGGTGTTGAGAAATTCTGTGGCTGTGATAGTGACGATGATGATAAGGCAGCAGTGAGGTTGGAGTAATAAGGCTTTTCAGCATTGAATTTTAAGTTGAAATGTTTGCATGGGCAAATTTGTCGGCTGCATTCATGGCATAGTTCATTCAACTGCATGAGAACCTTATTGCACCAAAGCACCAAAGGGTGAATGATTGCTCACAAAAACCTTATCAAATTGCACCTATAGATCAGAACAAGAATTTTAGAAAGCTAATCACAATAATAATAGTAGATTTCCAACTCACCTTCAAAATAAAAGTCTAAATCATTAATAAAGAAAAAAAGTAATATTTCCTTCTTTCCACAATGAAGAATAAATAAAGAGAGGAACGAATGGAAATTACATGAGAAACCTTGTGCATGAGAATATGGTAGGTGCATTCAACTGCCATGAGGCCTGGGCTGCTCACATGAGGTTATATGTTGAATAGCCTCTAATTAGCATTCGCCAGTAGTATTTTGTCCAGAACACTTTCTCCGTTATCCAAACCACCAACAAACTTAGTAAGGAAAAGATCCCAGGAATCATTGTCAATGTCTCCACTTGAAATTGCCATTAAAAGGACTTTTGTGCCTTCAACTTCCTTTTCTGAGTCACAGAGCCCCTCAATCAGCATAGCATAAGTAGACTTGTTGGGCACACAACCTTTATCCAACATCTCCTCCAAAATCCTAATCCCCTCCTTTGCTTTTCCAATCTTACAGAATCCCTTGATCAACATATTATATGTAAAAGAATTCGGGGCACGCCCCTTCTCCACCATGTCATCCCACAACCTTCCCGCCTCACACAACTCTCCCACTTCACACATTCCTGCAACGAGCATGTTGTAAGTCATGACACCAGGAATTGAACCTGCCTCAAACTGATCGAACAACTTCCTAGCTTCCCACACTTTTCCCTTCTTACAAAGCCAGTGTATGAGTGTGCTTGAGATGGCATTATCGGGTGAACAGTTCTTCTTCAAAAGCTTCTTCCACAATTCACAAGCATCCTCCACCTTCCCCTCGCGACACAAAACATCAATCACCTTACAACAGAGGGCCGAGCTTGGTAAATACCTCTTCTCAAGCATATCATTAAGCAAATTAACTGCCTCGCCCGACTTCTTCTTCTTACAATAAGCCTCAATCATAATCTCATACGTAACATCATTTGGGCCAACCCTATTTTCCTCCATCTCATCCATGACCTTAATGGCATCAACCAACTTCCCTTGCTTAGCAAACCCACCCATCAAAATGGTATAAGTAGTCGCATCCGGAAACCACCCTCTATCTGAAATCTCACCAAAAATCCTCTTGGCGCCAGCCATATCACGCCGCCAAACATACCCGCCCAAAATCGTAGTGTAAGTCACCACATTCGGGACAAATCCCATCGCAGGCATTTCATCGAGCACCTTGAGTGCAGTCTCAATGTCATTCATTTTACACAACGCTTTGATCAATATATTACATGTGAACACATTGGGCACAACCCCAAACTTTTGCCTAGAATTTTTAAACACCGAGTGAACCAAATTGTGCTCATGGTTCTGAACCAAAGCGTTCAACAAGGCATTCAAGGCCCGAACAGAGCGTTGGACTTCGAACTTAGGAATGCCAAGGAAGATTTTGAAGGCCAATTTGGGGCGACCCGAAATGCCGAAATTGCGAATGAGGGTGATGAAGAGGTCTTCGCCGCATTTGACGTTGGAGGTTCGGAGGTCTGAGAGTAGTGGGTCGATGAGATCAAAAGCGCGGGCGCGAGAGAGGCGGCGGAGGATGGCGTGGTAGGTGTCGTAATTATGGGAAAAGCCAGGGTGGAATTTGGCGGCGTGGTGGAAGATTTGGAGGGCGAGGTCGAGGTTGGGTTGGCGAGTGATGATGGAGACTAGGCGCTTTGGGGTTAGGTGTCGAGGCCAGGGATGGACTGGAGGGGTCACGGTGTAGGAGTGGAGGAGATCGACGGTGGAGATGGAGGTGGAGGTGGAGGTGGAGGTGGAGAAGGAGACGGTAGTGATTGAGTGGAGGAGAGAGAAGGGTTGGGCTGAGACTTTGCGACGTAGCATGGTTGAGCGCCTTTGAGCAAATATAGTTCATCTTCTGAAGTCATTAAGCCAGCTCTTTAACCCAGAGTTCAGCACGCTTGACAAGCGACATCAGGGAAAAAAAAAAAAAAAAAANAAAAAAAAAAAAAAAAAAAAAGGAGAAATGAGGAACAGGTAATTATACATTGGGGATTAGAGAATGCTATCCAACTATTTATACATAAAGCAAGGAGAAAATAAACAGTTTCGATCATTAGATTTATATTGTGAAATAAAAATAATAAAAGAGAAGCTCAGTAAAGAAGATAAATTAGAAAAGGTGAATAGCATTTTTATACATTAACTGAATCAGAAGATTTTTCAAATGTATCAAAAATAACCCAAAGAGTTTTCCATACTTTATGGCATACTATTTCAGTCCCAAATAATATCTCATAACTAAATTTCTTTTTGCATGCCACATGAGAAATCTGGCGGTAACTGACAATGTTAACATATAGTTAGATTGTAATTGAAAGAAAGTTAAGTACTCACCCTCTATAACTATGATGACATTAAACACCTACAAACATTGAGGCAAAATTTGTAGCTAGTCTAATTTAATTAGTCAAATAGATTGAACTTGAACAATCTGAAAAGTTATACAAAAAATTTATCACTGTAGCCGAGCAAACATAAGTCAAATATTTAAGAGCTTTTTCCTACTAAAAATAAAATAAAATTAGAGAACTTCTTAATCTTGACCCATAAAAAATTATTTTTAGATTAGCCACTATTATTGACAGCTATAGTCATTCGCTTCCAAGGCTTTAGGGCCCATTTGGAATTGTAGTAAAACACTTAAAAGTTGTTATGAGCGACAATTTTAGGTCACTTACAATAGTTTTGGTATTTGCTAACAAACCCAAAAACGGTAGTGGCTTACTATTTGAAGTAACTCACCACAAATATTAAGGCTTAGTTTGATATTGTTGTGGGAAAAAACTGCTGTGATGTAAAATAGTTGTGAAGCAAAATAGTTGTGAAATAAAGTCAGTTGAGCGTTTGATAAACTATGTTTTCAAAATTGTAGTGTAGTATAAACGTGTTTGGTAAATTATAATACAAAACTGCTGTGGCTATTTATAATTACTACAGTAAGGATATAATTGGTAAGAAAAAATTTCAAAACTGCAGTAAGTCACTACATTTGTGAAAATTAGGTTCCTAACTATAGTAAATATTTGTAGTAAGTGACCTTAAATAGTCACTCACTATAGTTTTTGGATTTGTTACTAAACACCAAAACTGTTGTGAATGACTTAGAATTGTCATTTACAACAGTTTTTGAGTGTCTCATTACAATTCTAAACGGAGCCTAAAAACCTGCTTTTCAAACAATTTATCAAGCACATTTATACTAATTTTTGTACTCACATAACTTTTGAAAACATAGTTCATCAAATATTCAACTGACATTATTTCACAGCTGTTTTACTTCACTGCAATATCAAACCAAACCTTAATTATCCCAGTAGGCCCAATTACTTTAATTATAATAGTCTTCACTCTTCAAACAATAACACGAATGTTAAACTTTGTCCTTGTTAGTTGGGAGCCCACTGTACTCATATCCGGTCCCTACTTTTGGCTTCCAAAATCTACAATCTTTGGTTTAATTTACAGCTATGTTAAAACTCAACTCTGTGAACAATTTTTTTTTTCCCGAACTCTAACATGGCACCATGTACATTACATTTTTGTCTCTATAATTAGCGTGATATTGCACTTTTGTGCTTGTAGTTTGTCCTTATTAAAGCGCAAATAACCTTGTTGGTACGTGGAGTTTAAGACATAACTGGGAAGTGTAAGTAACAAAGATTCCCTAATGAATACAGAAAACCGTACCAAAGCTTCAGCTCACATGTTAGTGCATGTTCTCACGATATAAGCACGAAGTGGCAGTTGCTTCTTGCTGCCAACTGCCAAACTCTCTGAGCAAATAGAGATAGAGATAGAGATAGAGATAGATATAGAGATAGAGATAGATATAGATATAGAGAGAGAGAGAGAGAGAAAGAGAGAAAGAGAGAGAGAGAGAGAGAGAGAGAGAGAGAGAGAGAGAGAGATGAGCGGAGGAGCAAAGAAGGTGGTGTGTGTAACAGGAGCTTCGGGTTTCATAGCATCATGGTTGGTGAAGCTCTTATTACAACGAGGTTATGTTGTCAAAGCTACCGTTCGTGACCCAAGTTAGTATTAGTTTTAGTTCTTTTTTTTTTTTTTTCTTTTTGTTATCAAACTCCAACAGTTCTTTCAATCATTTTCATTTTCAAATTCTGTAGGCTATAACTTATATTTTTTATATTTTCGTTTTCCAGAAGAAAAATTTAGGATCAACTGTAAAGTCATACTCTGAAATCATGATCTGTAGTGTAAATTAAGTGTGGTTCTTGAAATCCAGTCATTTTATAAATTAACTGTACACATATATGTCTCATCCAATGTGTGTTTGTTGTATTTTTAGTTCATCTCACTACTTCTGTGTATATATGCATGCCACAGATGATCCAAAGAAAACAGAACACTTACTCTCACTTGATGGAGCAAAAGATAGGCTTCATTTGTTCAAAGCAAATTTGTTAGAAGAAGGATCTTTTGACCCTGTAGTTGATGGATGTGAAGGTGTCTTTCATACAGCATCCCCTGTAGTACTTTCAGTCACGGACCCACAGGTTTGTCTCTTTACTTCATCGGTCAAATTTTTCACCATTCTTTAATTGCCTATTCCTTATAGGCATATGTACTATAAGTATTATGGGGATTGTCACATCAACACGTGAGTATAGACGGGATCTTATACGGAAATCCTTTGTGCCAATTCTAGATAGGAAGCTTGTTCGGACATAATCCTATACGGGAATTCTTAACACATGAAAAGATTCTTGTATAGGATTGGCATAAAGGATTCCTGTATAAAATCTCGTCCGGACCATACGTGGATGACCTTAGTGTGTATGTGAGAATCATCCCTATGTTTTTATTCATGGATAATATTTTAAATCAGCTTGAAGGAACCAAACTTTGTGCATGTGTGTATTTGTTCAGAAAATCAACATACTACAACAAAATGTATATAATAACCGCAATGATTTCTCTTTCCATGTCTCAGGCAGAATTATTGGACCCTGCAGTGAAGGGAACACTTAATGTTCTAAAATCATGCGTAAAATTTCCTACAGTCAAAAGAGTGGTTCTAACATCTTCTCTGGCTTCAGTAGTAATGAATGGAAAAACTCTGACCTCTGATGTGGTAGTTGATGAAACATGGTATTCGGATCCACTTGTTTGTGAGAAGTACAAGGTACATAATACATATGCACATTCCTATTCTTATTGTCTTCTTCCAAGTTTCACCTTTAATTAATTCATTGTTAATTTGTTATATTTCCATGTCTACTGGAAACAAATTAAAGTTAACAGGTGTTTGGATCCAATTATGTAAGAGATGAATAATATATGCAATATTTTTCCTTTGCTTTTATTTTCCACTCTTCTTTACATCCGACAGAAGTAGTTGTTGTGCATCTTCTGGAGTTCAAGATGTCTTAGTAGTTTCCTTCTATTTTTGCAGCTCATTGTGGGCACTTTTTGTTTTTTTGTTTTTGGTATGGAACTGATGAACTATTTGGAACATCAAGAAACTCGCTAGCTCTTCATCAAGAAACTATTTTTTTTTAGGGTTGCTATCAGTTAATGCCTCTCTTTTTCTTACTATAAGAGCAATACAGGACTACGCTATCTCAGTTGTTCCTTTGCCCTGAAACAACGGAATGGTATAAAAAGTCAACAGATGTTAAAAATAGAAAGGAAATATCAATTGTTTTTCAATTAACAACATTAGTCGGATGCATGTTATGTGTATATTACGTGAAGTCTGTGAAATATTTCATCTGACAGGATGTATGCTCAACATAAGACAAAGCAGTATATCTTGGTTTAGTATGATATATAAACTCAGTATGAACTATGAAGTCTCTTTTTCTTTTCTTTTTTTGGGTCCAGGAATGGTACAGGCTTTCAAAAACTTTAGCTGAGGAGGCTGCTTGGAAATTTTCTAAGGGAAATGGGATTGACTTGGTCGCAATTAATCCAGGGTTTGTGATTGGTCCACTGTTACAGCCAACTCTTAATCTCACTGTGGAGGTGATTCAGAATCTCATAACTGGTATACTTCAGAAGCTACCTTTTTTTATATCTTGCATATGATAGGGCAGAGAATGATGGAAAGTCAGAGTTCATTTAGTTGAGGCAACTAGCATGACATATATAGATGCAGGCCTTCTAGAAACTTAGGTGTCTCAAAGCATTTCCTTAAGATAAATGCTGCAATCTTTATGATATATCCGTTTTGCTCTTCCACCTCTTCAACCCCATTGTGTTTCAAACGGTGATGCAGGCAGTTGATTGTGTTATGTTTCCTTTTTGTGCAGGTGAAGCAATGCCGAGGTCAAATTACAGATTCATTGATGTTAGAGATGTTGCATCTGCTCATATTCAAGCATTTGAAGTTCGTTCAGCTAGTGGAAGATATTGTTTAGCTGGACATGTTACACACATTTCTGAGGTTCTGAAGATGTTACAACAACTCTATCCCACTTTGTGCATTCCTGAAAGGTAAGTTATCAATTGCAAAAGGCCACAAATTGGTGCCAAAGCCATTAGTTATGATTACTTTGTCGAAAGATTCTGATGTGATCATCAACTTATCTTCAATTTTTAAGGTTTTTTTTTTTTTCCCCCTTTTCGGCACTGTTGGCAGATGTGAGGATGACTATCCCCCTGACCCGAACTATAAAGTATCCATGGAGAAAGCAAAAGGTTTAGGAATTAGTTTCCTTCCTTTGGAAGTAAGTCTTTGGGATACTGTTGAAAGCCTGAAGGAGAGGGGCTTCCTCAATGTTTGAAGTTAAACTATGGTACTTGTTTATTGCACAATTTGGTCAAATACTGGTAATTGAAGTTTGTTTCCTCCTAGACTCCAAAGAGATAATGATGAAAATAGTATTCCTCTTGTTCAGACATTCTTATACTTTAGCGTTGTGCCAGATGAGTTGATGATTAGTGGGTCAGGTCCAGTGGCTTGCCAATCCATCGACTGGAACTCCTCATCCTGCGGAGATCAGTCTAGTTTAGTAGGAAATGATTGAAGCTTTTCTATTTGGAATCGTCTTAGGCTTTAATTTATATGCAGAAAGCCCCAGATTAGTCAAATGCCAAGAATTTGCTTGCAATTCTATATATTGTGCAATCTTCCTGTAAAGCATATACATCACTTCAGTGTTTCTTTACAAGTTTATCATTTATCATTTATGATAGATTAAGTTTATCATTATCATTTCTTTACACACCTATCATTTATGAAGTTTCAGAATAATTATAAATAAAAGTGAAAACTACGATACTTCATTATACTTCATTATCTTTTGAGAAATCTTAAGATAAAACCTTCAAGAGAACTCGAGTTTGGGTGAGCAATGGATACCTCATACACGTTCAAGTACAGGCATGATTCCGTACAAAAACATATTTCATTTTTTAGGGTACATTGTCAAACAAGATAAGGTTACTGAAAGTTAAATTATAAATAGCGCATAAGACTAGCAAATAAACAAAGTTTAGTGCAGGTGGCGATGCCTTATCCTGTGATGTACTGCTCTTCTGTTTCTCAAGCGTGGTATTCTCTCTAAAACATAGTCCAAGAAATGAAAATAGGCATCACACCAAGATTTTCTGATAGTTAAAATGAAGAAAGGAACCAGAATACCTGCTGCAAATCCCAATCCAACACTCAAATAAAACCACTTATCAATGAAGCTATTGTCACCGCCGTAATCATCCGGCAAAGTCCTTCCCTTGTCTGGATCATCACCTGGACAACTTACAACAAGAGGAGGACCGCAAAGGCCTGGATTTCCAGCAAAAGAGGATGCATCAAAAGTTGTCATGTGAGAAGTATATGGGATCACACCAGAGAAGTCATTGTTTGACAAATTCAGATACCCCAAAAATGATAGTGAAGACAAACTTTGAGGAATAGGACCTGAGAGCATATTACTAGAAAGATCAAGTGATTGCAACTGTTGCAACTTTGAAATGCTTTCCAGAATGTGACCGCGTATATTGTTTCGGGATAAATCCAGAACAATCAAACCTGACAATTTAGTTATTTCTTCAGGGATATCTCCACTCAAATTATTTCCAGAGAGGTCTATGCTGATTACAAGGGAGAGAGTCTTGGTGTATAATTGAGGTGAGCCTTTTAAGTTCACAACCAAGCTTTCTTCATAATAAATGCCCCTGTACATCCCATAGAATTGATAGTGGTTTATGTTTTGCACTTGGGCCATAGCTTTGAAATCTCCAAAACTAGCTGCAATACTCCCATTAAACCCATTTTCTGCAAGGTCCAGCACATGCAATGAACTTAAATTTGATAGCAAGGTTGGAATTTCTCCAGAAAACGCATTTGACCTCAACCTGAAGATTTGCAGATTCTCAAAACCTGTCCCAATCCATGGTGGAATACTTCCTGTAAGATTGTTGTTTCCGAGATCCAGTGTTTCCAAACTTGACATATTCTGCAAAGCTTGTGGGAGCTCTCCAGAGAGTTTGTTGTCACTTAGGTGCAGCGTTTGAAGCATCTTCAGCTGACCTAAGGAGCTAGGAATATTCCCAGATAGATTGTTCTTACTAAGGTCTAGAGCCTTTAGAAAAGAACAGTTCCCTATGCTTGGTGGAATGCTTCCATGTAATTTGTTGTTTGAAAGATCTATGGCTCCAAGATACAGCATATTGCCTATAGAAGCAGGGATTTCTCCTATTAGTTGGTTTCCTGAAAGAGAGAGGAAGATCAAGCTTGGTATGGTTTCACCTATGTTCTCTGGGATAGGACCTGAAAATAGATTTTTGGATAAATCTAGTAACTCAACATCAACGATTGGAAGAGGAATTGGTCCTTCAAAGTAATTAGAGCTGAAATCAATGTCTGCATAGGGAGCAACATACAATGGATTTGGGAGCAGACCTCCTAATTGATTAAATGAAATATTTAACAATGAGAGGTTAGATGAAATTTCCCAAAACCAGTTGGGAATGGAACCTGAAATGCTAGCATTTGAGAAATCAAGAAACTGGACCTCCTTTTGTGATTTTAACCAAGCAGGAAATGAAGGACCCAAATGGCATGAGCCTAGATCGAAATTCCGGACTTGAAATGGGGGGATCCAATTTGAGCTGACGTTTAATATTAAAGAGTTGAAAGACAGATGTAAGATTTTCAACTTACTGAGCTCCAAAAAATGTGTTTCTGTTACTAAACCTGTCAAATGATTGGAAGAAACATCAAGAACAGACAGTTTAGAAAGTTTTCCTAAACTATCTGGAAGACTCCCATTGAGATTATTATGCCCAAGACTCAGGTTAGAAATATTTGATAATGACCCTAATGAAGCAGGGATGGGACCATAGAGTGAATTACCAAACAGACTTAGTTCAACAAGATTCTCAAGTTGACCCAACCATTCTGGTATTTTGCCAACCAAATGATTGATTGCCAAATCCAAGTACTGCAGTCTTGGCAGTGGACTCCTAGAAACGCAGTTGCCTGTTATCAAAGCTTCAGGTAAAGTTCCTGTTAGGTTATTACCTGATAGGCGGAAAAAGTTGAGGTTGCAAAGTCTACCTATGGAGCTCGGAATCCCACCTTCGACATTATTGACAAACAGATCAAAATAAGTGAGAGCTGTTATGTTGCCAATGGAAACAGGAAGCTTACCATGTAATTTATTGGAAGCTAGTTTAAGAACTTCCAACTTTTTCCATCTTCCTCTGAAAAGCTGAGAGCAACTTGCTGTAAGATTTTCATTCCGAGAAAGATCTAAAACCTTCAAACTTGGCAGTTCACCGAAACCAAGTGGAATCCTTCCATACAAACCACAATTGCTTATGCTGACGGTTACAAGACTGCTGATATTGACAAGCCAATTTGGGATCTCTGAATTGAAGCTGTTACCATCAAGTTCTATTACAGCAAGTGAAGTAAAATTGAATACAGTGAGAGGGGGATTAAAACCAGATAAGCCACAAGCAGACAGATGCAACTCAGTTAAGGAGGAGAGTTTATTAAGTTTCTCAATCCAGTCTGATCCTACCATTGAAAGGTCACCACTATTCATATTGAGATATTCCAAAGAGACAAGACCAGATACCCATTCAAGGCTATCAACAGCTAATTTAAAAATGAAGTCGGACGTGACATCAAGATACTGCAAGCTTGAGAGGTTTCCTAAATTTGGAGGAATTAAACCACTAAACTCAGCATTGGACAGGTTTAGATACTGCAAATTCTTCAAGGATCCAAAGAATTCAGGAACTGAAATGCCATTGAATGTATTGAAGCTCAAGTCTAAATGTTTCAAGGACTTGAGTGTTTGCAGTGAAGGTCTAATTTCACCGCTAAGGTTCCAAAATCCGTACCTGGCAGAAGAATCAGAATGGTCGAAAGCATACAGCGGATGTGGGTTATGGAGATCAACTGCAATAACAGCTCCAGTTGTATTATTACAGGCTATCCCCCACCATTGACAGCAGTTGCTTCCTTTCCATGATGAAAGCCGGTTTTCAGGATCTTCAAGACCATTCTTGAAGTCAAGAAGAGCTTCTCTTTCCGTAGCTAGGCAGGCTTTCAACTGGGCATCACTGTTGCAAGTAAACTCTGCTATTATGAACAAGAGAAGCAGTAATACTATTCGAAGCATTGCAACTGTTTCCATCAACTCAAGTCTCTGTAAGCCATGAACCAATATCAGATTTCATTATATAATCTTCAATTCCGTGCTAAGAAAGACACTAATTTTATTTTCTACAGTAAAGTTAAAAAAGGTAAAGGTTCATGGATAGAATAGAACAGAGGAAACCAAAGATGGGAACCATTTGAATTCAAAGCTATATAAATATTAAATTTCAGCAAACTATAAAAAATAGCGAGTTAAACTGGGTAGTAGGTCTACGTTGTTAAAAAAATCACATTTTTAAAACATATTAATCGCTTTCCTGGTTATATACTATAAGATGATTAGCTAGTTTGCTTTCGGTTTTGACTTGATGCAATAAGGAACAACTCATTGCTGACTTTTGAATGAAGTATGCCTAGATACCAAGTCAATGTAGTGCCTGGACGCCAAGTGTCATAACAACTAAATTGAGTGTTAAAAAAATGAGTAGTGCTCCCCATTCATATTGTCCCACTCACCATATTTTTCGCCCCTTCTAAATCTTCAAAAACTTTTATTTTAATATATGATTTTTTTAATATCTAAAAATTTTTGTTTTAGCTATGAATTTATTATTATTGTTTATTAAAATATGAATTTGTTTAATGTATAAACTTCTTCTTTTTTGTTAAGATATTTATTATTATAAGATTAGAAATATAATTTTTATCAAGCAACACTCCCTTCAATCATTCCCTCTCTCTCTCTCACTCATTCTCCCTCACGGCCTCACTCATTCAAACGAATCAAACCCACCCCAGGGTATGATTTTGAAGAATATGTAGGTGTTAAGCTGCTTGGCAGGTTAGGTACTTCAAAGATGATGTAAAAACTTGGCTTTCAGATCATGATGTTTTCGTAACTAAGAGGGTTTCCGAGAGGGTTATGGCTTCAGGTCCAAGAGAGGCAATTGGTTGATTGAATTTGGTTTCTTTAGCAAGCAGTGAATGGTGGTGTGATTGATGGGTTTGGATTTTAGGATTAGAAATTAGATGGGTTTGCATTTTAGGATTAGAAATTAGATGGGTTTGCATTTTAGGATTAGAAGTTTATCATTTGATGGAGATTTTGAGAGGGTTATGGCTTCAGGTCCAAGAGAGGCAATCGGTTGATTGAATTTGGTTTCTTTAGCAAGCAGTGAATGGTGGTGTAATTGATGGGTTTGGATTTTAGGATTAGAAATTAGATGGGTTTGCATTTAGGATTAGAAGTTTATCATTTGATGGAGATTTTCCACATCATGTAACTTTTAATGATATCTTAAGGCTATATAGGCTTATATAGGCCTTGCTCTTCCTTTTTCTTCAAGGACTTGCTGGAGCTTTGGAGAATCTTCATTTTGGTGCATGGTTTCAGTCTCTACAAAATGGCTAGATTGATCATAATGCATTGAGTAGGAAGAACAGAACAATGGTTTCAAATTGGGAATGTTTGTGACACTTATGTAAAAGATCTGTAGACCAATGTTTCTAACAGCTTCTTGTGATGGTTTTATTTGCAAGACAACCTCAATATGTCTTAGTAGGAAAAGTAGAATTGTGGTTCTTAATTGGACTAAGGGCCTCTAATTTCCCAAATAAAGAAGTCTCCAGAACAATGGTTTCAACAAATAAAACACATATTTGGGCTGCTTGTTTGTTAGTCTTAATTTTATTATAATGAGAAACAATATTTTCACAATCAGTTGTAATTGTAAATATTTTATTATGTAAAAATAAATAAAATGATTTAACTGAATTAGTTATTCCTAATATTTTTAAATTAGTATTGGTAATCTAGCTTGTTGTTCTCCAAATTTACCTATATCTACAAACTTGTTCTTCATATTTTGGAGACTCTTTATTATTATATTGATGTAAAATATCTGCCTATCCAATAGTTGAGGCATCTATTTCAACAATTTTATAACTTTTTTCTAAAGGCATTTTGTTACTAATTTAACTTCGATCCAACGTGTTTCAACCAAAAAGAGCTTAACGTAGTTTAGGAAAAACTTGAGACTACAATACTCTGAGACTAGGTGTCATATTCTCAAGACTCTTAACATACGTTTCACAATCATGTGTGGGGGTTTTTAAGCATGAAACAATGACCATGAACATGTAAGAAACTAAGTACTCCAGACTCTAATTAATTTAGTTTCATATCATCTCCACTTAAGTTCTGTGAACTCTATTCAAACAATCACATAATATATATATATATATATATGAGTAAAACTTCGCCTTTTAAATTATAAATAATATAAGTTCATACAAAGGATAATAATAATGATAATCTCAAAAAGTTATCTAATGATTGATTTTAGGGCATACATATATATATATATATATATATATATATATATCATAATCACCTAAATCTTACAACAACACATGAAATATCATCCTTATCAAAATAGTTGGCCATATTGCGTGCCTTTTGAGTAAGATGTGCAGCTGCTTCATGGGCATTCATTTTTTGTCCAATAGAATTCACAACTTCTTGGTTGGACATCACCTTCCATAGTGGACGACTAGCCAACACAAGGAACTTTGTTTCACCATCTATCATCTCCACCACTACATCTGGTTCACAACTCACATTTTTTTTCTTATAAGTTATACCAAATGCCCTCGTTAGTGGGAACATCCCATGATCATTACCCATTGGAGGATCTGACACATGAGCACCTCTCCTCCTAACTGCTTCTCTTTCCATTTCATTGTTTACATCATGATCAACAGATAATTGTTTAGCCATACCATTCTTGCAACATATAACAGCTCGAGAATCGCCAACATTGGCTACTACAAGCTTATAATTTGACTTACCTCGCCGCTTCATTATTATTGCTGTAACTGCAGTTGAAGCCGCTAATCTACTAAAAGCAATTGTGTTTTCTTTTGATTTCTCTTGAATGCTAGTATCAGTTTCAATATATGCTTTCCTCACTGCATTTTTCGGTTTTGTCAAGAAATCAGGCTTTGTTATGATATTGTTAAGAAGATGAGACTGCAAGTATGCAGGAATATCATGGCTTGTATAGCCATCAAATATGGCAAATAGTCCTACCACATGCTCACCAATTTTTGAAGTCTCTGCAACAACATAGTCTTCCATAACATGGTTGTTTACTCCCTTTAATAAGTGGAAGCCATATGTTACACCTACAAGTTCAGAACCATTTTTTTCAGGTCGAGTTTCTGATGATGAACCTAACCCAACTATGTCTTTTAGGTTGGAAGCTAACCCAAGTACATTTTGCTTCAAGTTATGGAAAATTTTATTGCCAATTTTGATTGTTTTAGGGATATAATTTTCAAAACTAAGGTGATCTTCGCTAGAATATTTAGAAGCAAAGGAAAAGGAAATTTTGGCATGTAGGGGATGTGAAGATAAATGTTGAGCAGATTCATCATCAGCTTCCACAACCACCAATATTGATAAAATAAGCAAACTGACACTTATTCTCCTTATGATCATTTTGAACACAAGTCTCCCTTTAGAAATCCATTCCATGGCTGATGGCTTCATTCTAGCTTAATTCGATATTTCCAAATTAAATGTATTGAAAAACAACATTTATATATAGATATATTAAGAGAATTCTTTCTTTAGTTATTCATTTCTTAATTAATTAGAAAATTTTTAATTTGAGCAAGAAAAATTTAAATGTATAAAGTTATTGTTTGGGTAAAGCATTAAATTAGTTTCAAATAAATTATTATAAGGTGAAATTGATATAATTAATAGTCAAGCAATTGACCTTAGCTTTTGGCTAAGGTCATTCGTTATATAAGCATATGCTCAAGGATAATTCAAACTTTCAAAGAGCTATTTTGAACAATGGCATTGTGATAACTAATTAATTTGAATATTTTATAGTCGAGTGGCTTTTCAGATGCTCAAAGGAAAACCATTTATAAGAATATTAAGAAAAACTATACTTAATTAGGAGGAATTTCTCATTGGAGAAAAGTTTTTGTTGTATGTAAGATTAATACAGTTCTGATATTTGCACACTTCATTTCTTCTCACTACACAGACTTTTCTTAATGCCATATTGATGGACTTTGCCATGGACCACTACAAAAAATATGGACAATAACCATCCTTATTCGTTACACAGAAAGGGATGACAATTAAGCAATAGGACTAAAGTACCTCGATTTTAACAAAAACGTGTAGCTATTGTGCAATAGGGACTAAAGTGCCCAACTACCACATTTTTATGTGCAACTAATAGGGTTGGCTATTGCCTTTTTTTTTTTTTTTGTAGTGGACATCGGTGGACCAAGCTAGGGCTGGGCTGGGCTAGGCGGTCTAGGGTGGTTGCCGATCTTGAGGCCGATGACCTACAATATCGGAGAGAGAAAGAGAGAGAGAGAGAGATATATATATATATATATATGTATATAATGGTTCAGTTCCAGTAGGCAATGGAGGTGCAAAAGTGAAAGAGAGAGAGAGATGGGGAAGAGTGCGCTAACTGCCCGCGGTGAGGGCGGCAGCGAGGCAAGAGGCTAGGAGTCTTGGGTGGTTTTTCCTTTTTCCTATTTTTTGCCAGGTTAAACTTGTAATTTTTCAAATTGCAAAGGAAGGGTACTATGTATTGAGAGAAAAGAGGATATGCAAATAGCAACACTCTATTAATATTTAGTTAAAACAATAAATTGATTATAAAGTGAATCTATTATCTATCTATATTAATAAAGTAAATAAATCTGCCAAGTACATGAAACATTCCCAATTCCATATATGAATTTCCAATGACTTACTAAAATTTCAAGTTAAAAAAATTAAATTTAATAAAGGTAAATTTGTAAACAACTTATCTATTAAGTTTTTTTTAAAAGTACGTCCTAAAAGATAGCAACCACTTGCAACGTCATTTTTTAAAGATTATATGCCCAATAAGAAAAAAAAAAAATCAATTGGTGCAGGCGAAGAGACTAGTTCATATAATTAATAGTTGAGCCCCTGTTTTTTTTATTTTTTATCCACTAACCATAGCTTTGGCTATGGTCATTATATATGCATATAAATTAGAATTATTGGGTTTCAAGTTAATTAAATATTGTACATTTGGCTATGCATGGTTGTATGTTTTTATAGAAATAACTATTAGTATGGTTGTATGTTTTTACTGCTGTTGTGTCCTTGGGTGGAAGGGGTGTGTCTAGAATGCCTTCGGTATAGAATTGAAAGGTCTACAATTACTTCCTTTGATAATTGGCTTTGGAGGTCTTATGCTTCTTTTTTAATCACTTGGATTTGTTTTATATGTTGGACCATATGAAAATTTAGATGTAAAGTTGTTTTTCAACATTATTGTCCAGATCCTTTGGTGGTGAGTACAGAGCCAAAAGGGCATGTATTGAATTTCTTGAGGAGGGTACTCAAAAGCCAGCTTCTGTAACTAGTAAAGTTCATCAAATTTCTAGTTCTAATAGATCCACTTCTTGGTTCCCCCCTTGTGTCCTGAGGTCAAAGTGAATGTTGATGGATCTTTGGATAGCTTATCACAGGCTGGCATTGGAGTGTTTATTAGAGATTCTTCTTGCAGATTGGTTGGTGGTACTGCTGTACACTGTGTTGTGGATCCTTCTTTGGTGGCTGAGGCTAGAGCTGTTTTGGAAGGACTTACTTGTGCAAAAAGGAATGTAGTTTGGATAAGGTATTGGTTGAGTGTGACTCTCAAATTGTAATTTCTGCAGCTACTTGTTTGGCTAAAATTATTCCTTGGCAATTATATCATTTGCTACATGAAATTTGGTACTTAGCCTCTAGTTTCTCTTCTTTGAGGTGGTAATAGATTAATCGAGAAGCAAATCATGCTGCTGATATTGCAGCAAGGTTGGCCCACTTGAAGATATATCAGTCTGCTTGGGTGACCCATCTTCTCTTTTGTGTGTTGGTGGATGATGGGATGCCTTTTGATTAGAGTTTGAGTTTGACTTATGAGTTGTTTTTGTACTGTCTTGGGATCTTTGTTTTGTTTTTATTGTGTTTGAATTTTGTTCTCCTTTTATTTGTTGCTTTGATTAATGAAATAATTCTTTTCATCGGCCAAGAAAAAAACTATTAGTATGACATAAAAGAAAGCTAATTTTATAGTTATTATATTTTTAGATAGAATTAACATCAATACACAAAGTTAAAATATATAAATTTAATTCTATAGTATGATTATGTTTAGGGTTAATAATAAATATATACTTTAACTGTATATTAAATTTGTTTTTTTATTACAGGGAGAGAGTTTGAGCCTAGGTATGTCGAAGAGATTTTTGTCCTTAGCCAACTAGGCCAACTTCAATTTCGAAAAGTGTCATTCAAGTTCCTTAGCTACTATATCCTACCACTTAAGTATCTCTGTTAGTCTTATCATAAAATAACTATTAACTAGTGACATGGCACACCACTAAGCATTGACTTAGCTTTTAAAAATAAACAATTAAGCAAAAAATAATACTAAAATAATAAAATAAGATAAAATAAAAATTTTAAACAAAAACAAAACACGATCCCAACAACCGAAACTAGTCACCCTCCACCCACCTCTTTCCCTTCTTCTAGCGGCCTGCCCCTTCTCCCTCAGCCTCCCCATTTCCAATTTAAAGTTTAAAAAATATAAAACATCAATATTCGTCGTGTTTATGGGCTATGAGGTCGTGGGTTTCTAGGTCATGGTGGTGGTTGGAAAGGGGGAAGGAGGTGGGTACGTCGGGGAGCCAGGTGCATGTGGGTTGGGTGGCCGACACTAGGAGGTTTGAAGGTGGATGGCTTGGTGGGTAGGAGGTGGGTGGAAGGTGTGATGCTCCAGAACCGCTGAAACGCCACAGCAGCGCCCGTCTTGAAGATCCCAAGACTATAATCCCCTTACCTCTAAGTATCATAATCACAAGCTCTTTAAAATGAGTTAAGCCGTTTTAGTTGTGAAACTAGGTTGGATCAGAGTAATAAATTACCGCGAAAATAAATTACTGAATATACCTCAATAGATTAAAATAATAATAAAAGTATCAACCAGAGTGGGTTATAAGTTCAAAAGATAATAACCCTAGAACCACAAAATCTAGTAATAATAATACAGAGATAGTAGATAAGCAGATATGCCAGGATAGTCCAATGCACTCTATAGTGATTTCTCCATTAATAAAATGGTGCAACAAATTGGACTTATGGGTAACCAATGGGAAGTGTCACCTACGAGGATGAAAGAGAAACACCACCACATATCCAAAGAAATGATCTAAACTAAATAGGATGATGGATGCTGAGAATCTGCAAGTGTCACGCCCATGACCTCAGTCCTAGTCATTAACAACAGGGTTACCTACACTCACAAGATTACAGTAGGTTCCCTTGAGGAAAATCTTAGTCAGGTTTGAAAATAATACTCGAAAGTATACAGATATAAGAATTTCATAACACATCCAAAATTAGCAATAAGGATAGCAAAGAGCAATAACTAGGGACGAAACTATAGTAGGGGCATCCCACCCCATTTTATATAAAAAAAAAATTTTAAATACTAGTTATATACTCAGCCCAAACTCAAACATTAGTTGTTACGCAATTCATATAATGATACGCAATTAATAAGAAAAAAAACAAAGACATCTCTTTTACTATTTAATTACTACACATTAGTATGATGAGTGTTATTACTTTCACTTACGAGTTAACAACTTCGGTGGATCTAGTGAGGATGTTCAAGGCCTTAATCCTTTTTTTTTTTGGCCAATAAGGCTTTGATCCTTGACTTTAACAAACTCATTTTAAAGCCTATGCGTTAAGCCATCAAGAGCGTTGAAATTATTCAAAGCAATGAAGGCCCTATAAGCATTAAGCAGATTATGACCTTTGGGGATCTTGAATCCCTCAAAAATAATTAGTTGCCACTTTGTGGTGCCGAACTCCACCTAACCATAAATTTATAGCCTCTATATCCTTTTTTTTTTTGGCCAATAAGGCTTTGATCCTTGACTTTAACAAACTCATTTTAAAGCCCATGCGTTAAGCCATCAAGAGCGTTGAAATTATTTAAAGCAATGAAGGCCCTATAAGCATTAAGCAAATTATGACTTTTGGGGATCCTGAATCCCTCAAAAATAATTAGTTGCCACTTTGTGGTACCGAACTCCACCTAACCATAAATTTATAGCCTCTAATTTTAGACCACTCTATTTTAATTTCTAGGTCCGTCCCTACTAACAACTGGCTAACAAATACTAATAAACATGCCAATAATCAGTGAGTAAAACTTTTGCATAACCACACAGGTTTTCGAATGAAAATTCCATCACAAGATAAAGTTTAGATTTACCTGCAACAGACAAAGTTTAGATTTACCAATATCGGAAATTTAACCACTTTCTTGATATTGTAGCGAGAGTATCCATTTACCTGGTAATATTGCCTATGTTAGCCTCCCCAGAAGGACATTCGACTAACCCATTTGTACTACCCCTCTGGAGGTTTAAAGGATAGAAACTCAATGTCATAACACGTACCTTTTACTCTCAGGTCACCAAGTACCCAGTATCATAAAAACACACACAGATATGCCATACAAAAATGATGCACTTTATCTATGTAAAACATTTCATGTACATACATATGAAAATAGGTACGAAATACTCTAACCGGGATATGTTACCTTCCCCCTACCTGCTTTACCAGATGAGTGTCCATATTTCTTATCCTTTTCATTTTTGCATGTCTCTATCCTATGTCCACGTTCCACTTGTACCTACTAGGAAACTAGAGATCCAAATTAAACAGCAACTGGCTTAAGGAACGGTATCAAAACATATGTACCCTCAACCTTGTCTGTTCAGACCAGGCATAATTCAGAGGTTCAACATTAGCATAACTCTGAATTCTTAATCCAATATGACTGTGCACTCTGAGGTAGACAGTCATGTTAGATCGTGGGTTTCTAGCTAGGTTTATTTTAATTTAAGTCGAGGAGGTTGATCATATATAAACCTTACGAAAATATTTCAAAAAGGAAAAATTCCAAAATAACTTTGGAAATTTCTAGGTGTCATAAAGGGTGACTAGGTTTGGGTTGCTAGGATTTTTTTTTTTTTCCTTCTTTTGTTTATTTAATTGTTATTTATTTGATCTCATTTTAAATATTTTATTATTTTACTATTTTTTTTGTTTAATGGATTATATTTAAAAGCCAAGTCAATTTTAGCGGTGTGACGCGCTAGCAATTAACAATTTTTTTTATTTATGGCAAAACTAATGGAAGTACTCAGGTGACAGGATATTGTAGTTAAGGAACTCGAATGACACTTTTTTAAATTGAGGTACCAAGTTCAAAAGTTATGTATATTTAAGGTATATAATTATAGTAACCCTTATATTAATCACAACTAAGACCGTAGTGGTCGGTAGTACTGATTGTCGATATACCGACATAGTCGGAGTTAGAGGTGGATGGATTTAGGGCCATATCAATGGTGGTCCAACGGTAGGCTATAGGGGTACCGACCTTAACCCTATTATTATCTATACAATTTTATTTATTTTTTTATTTAGGGAGGATATTTGAACTCAGAATCCAACTTTGTGGAGATAAAATATCACTAGACTAGAAGTTAGTTGGTACCCAACTCTTAATTTAAAAATGTAGAAATATATGGATAGGATTTGTTGCAGACGCCCCAAAATTTATTTTCTTTGTGGAT